>APFE030596072.1:151351-161640 GCA_000404065.3 Pinus taeda
TCTCTCCAAGGATGGATTTTCCTTTACCAATCCATCACCTATTTGATTCTCTCTTAAGAAAAGAAACATGTAATCCTTACTAGAATAAATCAATGTTTTAGCTAAGTTAGAAATTACTATTGATATCTTTGATTTACCTTTGTGTGCATTGATGATGTAGGAATTTTCATCCTTGATCAGGTGGTACTACTTGGCTCTTTTCATGAATATTTCATCCCTCATATACATGTAGGGGCTTCCAAACACTATAAAATACACGTCAAGGGGAAGTACATCTAATTCCACTTCATCAATAAACTCCACACTTATAGAAAATTTGATTGCGCATTGTTCCATGATCTTTAATTTTGCATTATTGTTCACCCGCCCCAATGGGTGTGGACTTGAATTACCATGGACCTTCAACCCAAGCTTGATAACCAGATCGACTACTATGAGATGGGCCTATAAAGTAAAATAAAATATGGTATCTATCTTGGCCCTTCTTGACCTAGATCTTGATATGGAATATTTTTTCCGTATTCTTATCTTCCTAGTGATGAATAATACTCAGATTCACCTCCTTCTGTACTAAATTTGTGTCTACCTAATTACTTGAACCTATGGCTAGAAGGTTCATTTGATGCAACTTCATCTTCATTTGAATCTTTTGAAACAAGCTATTTAAAAGTAAAGGGACATTTGATGCGACTTCATCTTCTAATCATTACTTCTCCTTAGATTTAGGATTTACGTTTGAATAAAAGACTAATTAGTTATAACTTTGCAAGAATTAACTAATCAAGAGCTCGACATAAGTCAAAATAAACATACGTTCTTCATATTCTCTCCTTATATTGAGACATATTTTCATGGTTTGTCTTGCTTGAGTTTTTTTTTATTCATTTAGACCAAGGAAGATCTCATTGAAAGTGGGTCTAGTGCAAAATTAGCACCTAGGTTTTTTGGACCTTTCCAAATTTTAGAAAGGTTGGGACCAATGGATTATAGATTGGCCATGCCACACACAATGAAAGGACACGATGTATTTCACATTTATTTTCTTAAAAAATATGTGTTATGCTAATCATGTGGTTGATTGGTTTGTGATCCAAGTGGAATCCGATGGGGAATTCTAACCAAAATAATTGTGCATCTTAGAATAAAGGCATACTATGCTCCATAAATGAATAATAGAGTAGGTTAAAGTGCAAGGGAAGCACTTTGGACTTAATAAAGAAACATGGGAGATTGCAGATCAAATAAGGGTACTCTACACAATTTTTTATTATTATGTATAAATAGATGCAATAGTTGTAAATGTAAGATTAGTTTTTATTTTTGTCTTCTCTTCATATAACACCAAGTATGTTGTTCCCTTAAGGGGGTGGGGTTTGTGATAGTCCTCACTTTTATCCCCCTATTCCTTTTTGTAATCTGAATTTGAGTGCCACTGTGGAGGCCATGGATGGAAAAGGCAACTTGATGAAAAACATAAAAAACTAAATTTTAATTTTAATGTTGTCTTGAAGGGGTGGACACCAAAAATCGATAGTTTGAGTGGGAAATCCTGTTACATGTCATGAAAATCCAACAATCAATCGAGTTAATGTTTGAGGTTGGTTGCAATCCAATTGACCAAATTCTCTAATAGAAATTCATGAGATGGGATTGGGCAGTGTGAGCACATGACCATGCTCATCCCCACGCCCATCGTGGATTAAGGACGTGGAAGACAACCTTAGGAAAAATGAAAAACGAAGGGTCGAGAGGTGACAGAGAAAAAAAGAAGAAGTAAAGAGAAATGGTTAGTGAAAAGAGAGTGCAGTGAGAAACATTGTGGAAGGAAAAGCATGTAGCGAGGGAGCTCTCTAGATTCTCTCTCGACTTTTCTCTCTTTGGGTATTGATCACCTTCCTTAGAATGTGTAAATATGACATTGTGGCTTGTAGTGGAGCATGTTGATCTATTGGGGCGAAATAAAGAAGACTAAGCTGCGCTGGAGTTTATTGTTGATCCCTACGCTATGTGTTTTTGGGTGTTATTCCCCCTTTGTGTTCAAGCCATTGGAATATGTGTCTATGCCTAGGTGGTTAGTGGGAGGCTCTGTGGATGACAGAATCACTATGGTGCTTGTTCTATAACTAATAAGTCACCTGGATAGGATAGTCTGAGTCATTGTGGTGCTTGTCAGAGAGTTGATAAACCACCTAGACAATGGACTGCAGACCCTTATGGTGATTTCTATGAAAAGACAAATGATAAACCACCTAGATAGTGGATTCAATCTCTTGTATTGAGTAATGCCCCATAGAGACATTATGTGAAGCCTTGTGAATGAGATAAGAGGAGTATGTGGGTTATTGTGGTTCTTACTTCTAGAGGGAAGTTGATAAACCACTTGGATAGTGTACTCCATCTCTTGAGTGTTTTCCAAGCTTTGATGTGAATTCCCCTGAGCAAGCATCCCCTCTGATTTTGGATCCAACTCAGGAGTGTCCAGTTGTAAAAAATTCACAATGTAGCTAGCCTATGGTTGGGTGGAGAGTGGAAGTCCCTCCATTAGTTGCTAGCCATCCTAACATACTGAGATAAGTTAAATGTAGTGATATATTTGAGTTATGAACTTTGATGTTTCATGAATAGCATATGTCTGGTATGAGCTCTTGTATGTGTCTAAATGTTATGTTTGAATGGTGAAGACCATCGTTATGTTCATGATTTGAATGATAGCCTGTATGACGTAAATTTGATAAATATTTGGATTGTGTTATCTAATATCTTGTTCATGGATGATGTGATACATTATGTGTATATGTTCATTCATTAGATTGTTATGGTTGAGAATGTGATAGTCCATTTTCTCAATGGACTTATTTAGTTTACTAGAGGGTCTACAATTCCTCTTGTCATGTTATCAAGACATGTAGACTTACATCGAGTGGAATTAATAAACACCTACGTCTGAGTATGTCCAAATAATTTGCAACAAATCAGTGGAATTGGAATGAATGCTGCACTTTCTCCTCACACATAATTGCGAACCTATTGCATTGTATCACAACATGTGCACATTTTGATGTTGGGACCCTGCCCCTTCTTTCTTAAAAAATGCATGCATTAGGTGTTATAGTGTCAATCGTTGTTGTTGGTGGCCAAGTAATGATTATGATTTTGGGGCTTTGGATCCTGTTATCGATCAATACACAAAGAACTGGTGAGGGAAAATTCCCCCTCTTCTGCATTTTAAATACCCATAGTGTAGTAATAGACCGATCATTGGGACTAGTAGGATGAACTCACATAATACCACACTTACTTGGAACTATGTCATGTGGTCCCCACACTAGCCTTTGGCCATCTCCCAATCAAACTTAGACCTTATCTAACAATGTTCACGAGGGGGAGGAGGTTTGATTGGATGGTGGAACCTGGCCTAGCATAACCTTTCCACCGGGCCTTGGAATGAGTAAGAAAGTTCCCATGTGAAGAGGGTTGACAACAATAGGTCGAAAATCAAATGAACAAAGGGAAGAGAGTGTGACTGAGGTGGAACCATGATTATCGAAACACTGCCATTTGGTCATTGGACCCTTGGATAGTTGTTGCAAGAACTATTCTATGGAGAGGCCCAATGTTGATGGGTCTATATTAGCCATCGACCATTGGCAACAAACAATATGTGTGCAAGGAGGCTAATAAACTCTGATTTCAAGGTGACCTCTAATAACATGGGAACTATCGAGCTCTGGAGCCTTTAAACCATTGACTATCAAAGGAGTTAAGTGGAAGAGAAATTCCAATCCAACATGAAATGAGAAGGAGGGCCCCATTAGGCTATCAGACTACTAAAGAATCGAGTGGATGAATCCATAATAAAGAAAATCAACACTAGTGACATGTATCAGATGGACCATGGGGCAAGGATGTTGGGATGCCCGGATGTCGAAGTATGACGAGTGTAAGAAGACAAGCTGACAGATGATAAGCATAGTGTCAAAGGGCCGAAGTCATCCTTTGGCCATTGGCGCTTGACCAATTACCTTGAAGTTTTAGTGTGTTGAGTAACCTGACCACGAGGGCATGGGTACCCTGTAGGCCCCACCTCGTGGTGATGTGTCATTATATTGGCCAACAGACAATAAGCATGGCGTTCAAGGGCCAATATCGGCCTTTGGACATCGTCCCTCAACTAGTTACTTTGTACTTTTAACATGTCGAGTAACTCAATTGCAAGGCCATGGGTACCCTGTGGGCTCCACCTGGTAGTGATGTGACACCATGTGGGCTAGGTGGGCTATGTGGGTGCCATGTGGAACTTCTTGATGAAAAGGCCTCGAGTAATAGGGCTAAAATTCTAATGGGAATAACTTTTGATCTAAGATTTGGAATGAGATAAAATTGATATCGTTAGAAAGCCCTTAACGAGCTAAACATAGTGGCAGTGTTAGTTTTAAGTTCCAAAGTTTTTAAAAATGAGGTTGTGATAAACCAATCTTCATCATAAACCTTGGAGATCAGGTAAAAACGAGTAGGTAACACATCCATAGCTCGTGATGGCACAAAGATGTGGGAAGCGGTTACACTTGGGTATTCACACTAAGCACAAGATATAAATTAGGCATGACAAGAAAGTTGAATGGCCTCAAACTAACTAAAATGGTAACTTATCTCTATGTGGCCTCATATTTCCTCCTTAAAAACATTAATAAAACATTACTCAAATAATTCATTAATTAATTATTTTTATCAAAATATTGAAAAGTACCAATCTTCCACATATTGATTGGGTGCAATTTGGTAAATTAGCCTATAAAATTTATAGGCCATATAGTAAAACAAAACTTTCCCACCTGGCTTTCATGTTTGACCTTTAGAGATGTGTTACAGCTTTGCTAACATTACCAACATTCTCAATCCAAATAGAAGACACCTAGCCATAATTTAATTAATTCATGTGCTAAAGCTTGAAGTTGAAAATTAGGTTATAACTTTTAAAAGCCAATGGAGATGAATGCATACTAAAAACACTTTTATGTTGTGCTGGGTCGTAGATAAATATAATCCTTTATGTAAAGTATGATAATCATACAGTTGTACGACAATGTGTTACACTTTAAATTAATATATGACAACATGAACACTATTTACTATTTATTGACTCATATCAAATCGATTATTATAACTTAAAATCCACTCATCACTTTGACATATTCATGGAAGGGGTCATCATAAATTATTTGATAACATCTTGTTTGATCAAATTAATCAAATTAAACTCAAATGCAATAATTTAATTTGATTTTGGATAAGTGTGTCTTGAAAGAATATTGAGATATGTGGCATAATTGATATTAGTGTGTAATATGCATAAGTCAAGTGTATGATTTTTTTATTATAAATGTTTGCAACAACCTAGGGTAATTATTGGTATATATATACCTTATCATTTGAAAACGATTAAATTAGTAGGAGTAGAAAGAGAACGCTAATATAGAATATATTGGTTTAATAATAAAATTTATTATTATTAAAATATTATATAAAAATTAGGGTAGTAAGAATGGGAGAGGTTATTTTTTGTTTCGAAAAACAAAAGAGTTATGATATGTATGGGTTTGGGTATCAGTACTAATAACTAAGTATAATATTTGACTCTTTGGAAGAGTTTAGAATTAGCCATTGCAAAAAAATACACAAATTAATGGTTTTTAGGGATTCCATAATAGCGATTCAACAAATGACCAAACTAAAAAAATATGTAGTTCCTACGGTTCCTCAATAGTGTGAAGGATTTCATTGCAATTAAAGAATTTTGAGATAATAGAGTTATATAATGTCAAACGACATTTGAATTCGACCGTAGATGAGTTGACCAACAAAGGAGCAACCATGGTGCAAGATATGTTGAACCAACAAAGTTCGGTGATTTTCAAGTCCCTTCCATGACTAAGGATTGTTATTCTCAAGCAAACAAGCAATTGCACAAAAGAATAAAGGGAAACGAGAGTCTTCACCACAAAATTGGTTGTCATAATTGAACATAATGTTCTCATCTCTTGATGGTGGTGAGCATCTCTAAGATAGAGCCCGTAGAAAGATGCCCCTCCATTAATATTGATAAAGGATTGAATTTCTCAGTCACTCTCTCTCTTGGCTTCGATAATTACATGACAACATCGAACTTGACACTTGGTGGATAGGTGATCCCCTTCGTGATTATAACTGGAGAACACAACCTTTAATGTTAAATACCCCATTTGGATTAACACAAAGCATATACTGTGAGTTAATGTAGGAAATGTATGTGATCTCAGAGGAGAGATGGAGATAGATTGTTTGGATAGCTCTATGAATACATCAAGACATCTTTCTTTCGTCATTGCCAAGATGCTCCAATCGAGGAGACTAGGATTTCAATGCAAGTCGCTCTATATGTTATTCACAACTAATATATAATGGCACAGTTTAGGTGGGTTTGATGGAACATAGGGAGAATTTGGTGTAATAACAGTTCTTGGTCCATGCACAAAAATGGAAAGTGATATCCAGTTTTCCTTTCTCAAGGAGTAAGAGAAAATGAACCATCAGTTGGATCAACTAACTGAGGCAATGGAATACATCTTATCTCTACTTAATCATCGAAGCAAAATGGAAGCAAAAGTGAAGTAGGCGCAAATGGCACTTCTGGAACAAAAATGTGACTTGTTGGAAAATAAGTATAGGGCACTATAGGCAATAATGGCAACAAAAGTTGTTGTCTTAGACATCAAACTGAAGCAGTTGGAGCATGACATTAACCAAGGAGAAGCAAAATCCGTTGCAGGCATGGCATTTAAGGAGAACGTGGCTGAGTAGACTCAACAAGGCGCATTCGACCAAGCACATCTGAAGTAAAGTGAAGCAGAAGCACCAGCAAAGGATCCTTCCAACGCTGGTCCATCCAATTTAGGCTAGACATCATGTTTTTTCTAAACTCATGTTTTGCAAATACCTTTTAATATTAGGCGTTTTTTGGAAAACATTTAGTAAATATTAATACAATTTCTTAGTTAATAGAATACATAACTGGAAGAAAGGTAATTGCTAAATATATAAAAACTATGAAATAGATGAAACTGCTGCATATATAAAGATTCTGGTCTTGTAATTAGACTATATTTTAATACAAATCCTTATCCACTCCGTTATTTTTTATTATTATATATTACATAAAATTTATAAAACAAATTATTGAAATTACAAATAATATCAATATCAATATCAAAATTAGGAAATATTTTATTACATTGACCTCTAAACCTACATCTTAAAACGAATCTATTATTATTTATAATGTTGTATTAAGGTCAACAAAGGTTATTATCAATATTATTGAGATATTTTATAAAAATATATGGCAAACGTATCTTGAGTGAGCTTGCAATTTAGTAGGTGAAGGGTGGAATTTGGGGTTTGGTGATCTTTCATTCAAAGTTTTGCAGGTTTCCACTCGAAGAACATGTCAAATATCGTTCATGTTTGTGGTCAAAATTTTCACATGTTTCCATGAATGTTTGAGGCGTAGAAGTGGGTGGCATTGTGAAAACGATATGGTATGGAAAAAGGGAAACATAAAATTAGGTTGAGGTCAAATCCAGAAATTTAGAGGGCTTTGCTTGTGATTATAGTCTCATGATATTTTCACTTTCCATACTTCGAGAGATAAAATATCCCACCGGTTTTCAAGGAAACTGTGGTCACATTAGGTTGTGGTCGCATTGTCACAATTATAAATTAGATTATATAATCCTAGTTCCAAAAACGTTGATTTCATTAAAAACGTTGATTTCATTAAAATACACAAATCTCATTTAAAATTATGTTGTTCACTTTCTCTTAAAAATTTGACAAAAACCATTAAGAGTTAAAGGCAATCAATGAAATTGTCACTCACTCAGCGTTCAACTTTTTTCAAGAAAGATAAATAATCACCCAAATTGTTGTTGATGGGATCTCCATCAACTGCCTTTCGCACGCGTGGCAAGGCAAAATAAAATGGCAAGCTTTTCAAATCCCAAGACATAATAATTAGAAGGAAAATAGACTTGCTAACTAAACCATTGAACTAGAACAAGGCAAGCACAACATCAAATGAAACTTCCAAGTACACTCTAATACCATATAAATTTTCATGAAGATGGAAGTTGATATATTATTAAATTTTCATGAAGATGGAAGTTGATATATTATTAAATTTTCATGAAGATGGAAGTTGATATATTATTGTTCGCGACATAGATAATCTCATAGACAAATGGCACAAGTGAAAACACAACTCAAGGTCTTGAGACTTGTCCCCTCATTTCAATTCATAAAGCATTCTATAAGATAGAGTACATATATCCTAGTGCGTGTACAAAGAAGGAAATCACTTGAGACCCACTACTGTGTGATCATGGTGTCACATATAAGTGTTACGAATATAGGTTGGAAACTCTTTTATGTTAATATATTGTTGCCTAATTTAATTATTTTTTCTTTCATTTTTCCTTATGGGTTTTTTTTTCATCATTCTGGGGCATCGACTCCAGTGTGTGTTATATGTTATATTTTTCTACTTTCATTGTTTGTTTCATTCTCTTTTCCCTTCTATCGCTTTCCCATAACTATGTTTTTGTTTTTTCCTCTTCAATTTTGTGTTGAGTTTTCATATTAGCAATCAGTGTTTCCTTTGACAAGTATGGAGAGCATGGCTCTTCTTATCAATTATAAAGAAAAAACAACTCAACTCAATCTCTTTGAATAAATTCTAGAAATGTAGAATGAGATAGCCCAAATTTAGATTCAATTGGCCCTCTTGTCATCCCAATGGACCTCATCAATGGAAATTTTGGTATTTAATGTCACATGCCCCCTCAAGTTACCATTAGATGAATGGGGTAATTATATTATTTCGTGTTAATTAACGAGTTAATGGTTCATATATATAGTAAATAATATATATATATATAATATATATATATGTATATATATGGGTTCACTGATGTATATCTTGTGAACACATGACCAGATATGTGCTATGGAGTCAACCAACAGAGTCAAACTATGCTTAGGCCAACCAAATTATATTGGAAGATGACGAAGCATGTTTTACGGTACCTCTAAGGAAATACCCAGTTTGGAATATGGTACAGATGAACAAAGGGAGTGAAGTTGTGTGGCTTAACAGATTTAGATTAGGAAGGGAGTCCATCCAGCCTAAAGAGTACACTAGGTGGAATTTTCAGTGTTGGGTCCGGAAACGTTTCCTCGTACAACATGAAGCAAAGATATGTGGCACTTAGCTTAGCAAAAGAAAAATACATGACTGCAACTCAAGCAACATGTGAGGCGATCTCGATGAGAAAGATACTTGTGGGATAGTTTGGTTAGATGATGGAGCCAACTATGATCTATTGTGATAATTAGAGTTGCATCAAGTACTATGAGAAACGTGTATTTCATGATCAATCCAAGCACATAGATATCCAATATCACCATTTATGGTAATGTGTACAAAGGCGGATAATGTTGCTACAATACATTCCAACAGAGGAAAAATATGCTGACATTTTGACAAAGGCTTTGTCAAGAGAGAAGTTTGATTTCCATAGGTGCATGATAGGGGTGGTTGATAATCCCTTTCTTGCTGAGAGGAAGTGTTGAAAAATGAAGTAAGAAAGTCTCAATTTGATTTTTCCTTGGTCAAATTGAGAAAATTCGAATTTCCACATAAGGAAACAACTTCGATGCAGTTAACTTCTGTGACATGGCTTGTATCACCCAGTTTACTCAGTAAATTAAAGTTAGAGGGCTTGGAGTTTGGTTAAGCATGTGTGATTGCTAATTTGTAGCAATCAAGATCAGTTGTTTCAAGTTGTTTTCAGTTAAACTAGTTCTAACTATTTGAGGAACTAGTGGAAGGTCAGTTGTGTAGTAAGACTCCATTCTAATTCAGTGATCATCCATTTAATTGATCAATCAACCCAAAATATCTAGTGGATGCAGAGAATTCAAGTTCCCAGCTGTGGTGGATATTACAAGGCAGTGTAACATTAGTTGTAGACTAGTCTTGAGTGTACATGTGTTACATGCAGTCAGATGATCAACCTTGGGAATTGCACAATCATTTTGGAAGAAATTCCTAAATAATAGGGGCCTAATTTCATGAGGAATTATGCAAGGAAGTAGGGGCTCATGCAGAGGAATAAGTTGACTAAGTCTAGGTCAAATTTGATTAGTGAGAAGAGAGATATGTTATTCACTTGTAGGTTGTGCTCAGTTGAGAA
>APFE030596072.1:161650-189769 GCA_000404065.3 Pinus taeda
AGGAGGGCCCCATTAGGCTATCAGACTACCAAAGAATCGAGTGGGTGAATCCACAATAAAGAAAATCAACGCTAGTGACATGTATTAGGTGGACCATGGGGCAGGGATGTTAGGATGCCTTGATGTCGAAGTATGATGAGTGTAAAAAGACAAGCTCACAGATGATAAACATAGTGTCAAAGGGCCGAAGTCATCCTTTGGTCATTGACGCTTGACTAGTTACCTTGAAATTTTAGTGTGTTGAGTAACCTGACCACGAGGGCATGGGTACCCTATAATCCCCACCTTGTGGTGATGTGTCACTATATTGGCCAACAGACAATAAACATGGTGTTGAAGGGCCGATATCGGCCTTTGGACATCGTCCCTCGACTAGTTACCTTATACTTTTAACATGCCGAGTAACTCGATTGCAAGGGCATGGGTACCCTGTGGGCTCCACCTGGTAGTGATGTGACACCATGTGGGCTAAGTGAGCCATGTGGGTGCCATGTGGAACTTCTTGATGAAAATGCCTCAAGTAATAGGGCTAAAATTCTAATGGGCATAAATTTCGATCCAAGATTTGGAATGAGATAAAATTGATATCGCCAGAAAGCCCTTGGTGAGCTAAACATATTAGAAGTGTTAGTTTTAAGTTCCAAAGTTTTTAAAAATGAGGTTGTGATAAACCCATCTTCATCATAAACCTTGGAGATCAGGTGAAAACGAGTAGGTAACACATCCATAGCTCATGATGGCACAAAGATGTGGGAAGTGGTTACACTTAGGTATTCACACTAAGCATAAGATATAAATTAGGCATGACAAGCAAGTTGAATGACCTCAAACTAACTAAAATGGTAATTTATCTCTACATGGCCTCATATTTCCTCATTAAGACCATTAATAAAACATTACTCAAATAATTCATTAATTAATTTTTCTATCCAAATATTGAAAAGTACCAGTCTTCCACATATTGATTGGGTGCAATTTGGTAAATTAACCTATAAAATTTATATGCCATATAGTAAAACAAAACTTAGTTTTCATGTTTGACCTTTAGAGATGTGTTACACCTTTGCTAACATTACCAACATTTGCTAACATTACCAACATTCTCAATCCAAATAGAAGGCACTTAGCCATAATTTAATTAATTCATGTGCTAAAGCTTGAAGTTGAAAATTAGGTTATAACTTTTAAAAGCCAATGGAGATGAATGGATACTAAAAACACTTTTATGTTGTGCTGGGTGGTAGATAAATATAATCCTTTATGGGAAGTATGATAATCATACAGTTGTACGACAATGTGTTACACTTTAAATTAATATATGACAAAAACATTTTAACCCAAACACTATTTAATATTTAATGACTCATATCAAATCGATTATTATAACTTAAAATCCATTCATCACTTTGACATGTTCATGGAATGGGTCATCATAAAATATTTGATAACATCTTGTTTGATCAAATTAAGCGCAAATGCAATAATTTAATTTGATTTTGGATAAGTGTGTCTCGAAAGAATATTGAGATATGTGGCATAATTGATATTAGTGTGTAATATGCATAAGTCAAGTGTATGATTTTTTTATTATAAATGTTTGCAACAACCCAGGGTAATTACTGGTATATGCATACCTTATCATTTGAAAACGATTAAATTAGCAGGAGTAGAAAGAGAATGCTAATATAGAATACATTGGTGTTAAATAATAAAATTATTTATTATTAAAATATTATATAAAAATCGGGGTAGTAAGAGTGGGAGAGGTTATTTTTTGTTTTGAAGAACAAAATGAGTTATAATATGTATGGGTTTGGGTATCACTACTAATAACCAAGCAGAATATTTGGCCTTTTGGCAGAGTTTAGAATTAGCCATTGCAAAAAAATACACAAATTAATGGTCTTTAGGGATTCCATAATAGTGATTCAACAAATGACCAAACTAAAAAAAATGTAGTTCCTACGATCCCCAATAGTGCGAAGGATTTCATTGCAATTAAAGAATTTTGAGATAATAGAGTTATATAATGTCAAACGACATTTGAATTCGATCGTAGATGAGTTGACCAACAAAGGAGCAACCATGGTGCAAGATATGTTGAACCAACAAAGTTCGGTGATTTTCAAGTCCCTTCCATGACTAAGGATTGTTATTCTCAGGCAAACAAGCAATTGCACAAAAGAATAAAGGGAAACGAGAGTCTTCATGACAAAATTGGTTGTCATAATTGAACATTATGTTCTCATCTCTTGATGGTGGTGAGCATCTCTAAGATAAAGCCCATAGAAAGATGCCCCTCCATTAATATTGATAAAGGATTGAATTTCTACGTCACTCTCTCTCCTGGCTTCGATAATTACATAACAGCATCGAACTTGACACTTGGTGGATAGGTGATCCCCTTCGTGATTATAACGGGAGAACACAACCTTTAATGTTAAATACCCCATTTGGATTAACACAAAGCATATACTGTGAGTTAATGTAGGAAATGTATGTGATCTCAGAGGAGCGATGGAGATAGATTGTTTGGATAGCTCTATGAATACATCAGGACATCTTTCTTTCGTCATTGCTAAGATGCTCCAATCGAGGAGACTAGGATTTCAGCGCAAGTCGCTCTATATGTTATTCAAAACTAATATGCAATGGCACAGTTTAGGTGGGTTTGATGGAACATGGGGAGAATTTGGTGTAATAACAGTTCTTGGTCCATGCACAAAAATGGAAAGTGATATCCAGTTTTTCCTTTCTCAAGGAGTAAGAGAAAATGAACCATCAGTTGGATCAACTAACTGAGGCAATGGAATACATCTTAACTCTACTTAATCATCGAAGCAAAATGGAAGCAAAAGTGAAGTAGGCGCAAATGGCACTTCTGGAACAAAAACATGACTTGTTGGAAAAGAAGTATAGGGCACTATAGGCAATAATGGCAACAAAAGTGGTTGTCTTAGACATCAAACTGAAGCAGTTGGAGCATGACATTAACCAGGGAGAAGCAGAATCCCTTGTAGGCATGGCATTTAAGGAGAACGTGGCTGAGTAGACTCGACGAGGTGCATTCGACCAAGCACATTTGAAGTAAAGTGAAGCAGAAGCACCAACAAAGGATCCTTCCAACACTGGTCCATCCAATTTAGGCTAGACATCATGTTTTTTCTAAACTCATGTTTTGCAAATACCTTTTAATATTAGGCGTTTTTTGGAAAACATTTAGTAAATATTAATACAATTTCTTAGTTAATAGAATACATAACTGGAAGAAAGGTAATTGCTAAATATATAAAAACTATGAAATAGATGAAACTGCTGCATATATAAAGATTCTGGTCTTGTAATTAGACTATATTTTAATACAAATCCTTATCCACTCCGTTATTTTTTATTATTATATATTACATAAAATTTATAAAACAAATTATTGAAATTACAAATAATATCAATATCAATATCAAAATTAGGAAATATTTTATTACATTGACCTCTAAACCTACATCTTAAAACGAATCTATTATTATTTATAATGTTGTATTAAGGTCAACAAAGGTTATTATCAATATTATTGAGATATTTTATAAAAATATATGGCAAACGTATCTTGAGTGAGCTTGCAATTTAGTAGGTGAAGGGTGGAATTTGGGGTTTGGTGATCTTTCATTCAAAGTTTTGCAGGTTTCCACTCGAAGAACATGTCAAATATCGTTCATGTTTGTGGTCAAAATTTTCACATGTTTCCATGAATGTTTGAGGCGTAGAAGTGGGTGGCATTGTGAAAACGATATGGTATGGAAAAAGGGAAACATAAAATTAGGTTGAGGTCAAATCCAGAAATTTAGAGGGCTTTGCTTGTGATTATAGTCTCATGATATTTTCACTTTCCATACTTCGAGAGATAAAATATCCCACCGGTTTTCAAGGAAACTGTGGTCACATTAGGTTGTGGTCGCATTGTCACAATTATAAATTAGATTATATAATCCTAGTTCCAAAAACGTTGATTTCATTAAAAACGTTGATTTCATTAAAATACACAAATCTCATTTAAAATTATGTTGTTCACTTTCTCTTAAAAATTTGACAAAAACCATTAAGAGTTAAAGGCAATCAATGAAATTGTCACTCACTCAGCGTTCAACTTTTTTCAAGAAAGATAAATAATCACCCAAATTGTTGTTGATGGGATCTCCATCAACTGCCTTTCGCACGCGTGGCAAGGCAAAATAAAATGGCAAGCTTTTCAAATCCCAAGACATAATAATTAGAAGGAAAATAGACTTGCTAACTAAACCATTGAACTAGAACAAGGCAAGCACAACATCAAATGAAACTTCCAAGTACACTCTAATACCATATAAATTTTCATGAAGATGGAAGTTGATATATTATTAAATTTTCATGAAGATGGAAGTTGATATATTATTAAATTTTCATGAAGATGGAAGTTGATATATTATTGTTCGCGACATAGATAATCTCATAGACAAATGGCACAAGTGAAAACACAACTCAAGGTCTTGAGACTTGTCCCCTCATTTCAATTCATAAAGCATTCTATAAGATAGAGTACATATATCCTAGTGCGTGTACAAAGAAGGAAATCACTTGAGACCCACTACTGTGTGATCATGGTGTCACATATAAGTGTTACGAATATAGGTTGGAAACTCTTTTATGTTAATATATTGTTGCCTAATTTAATTATTTTTTCTTTCATTTTTCCTTATGGGTTTTTTTTTCATCATTCTGGGGCATCGACTCCAGTGTGTGTTATATGTTATATTTTTCTACTTTCATTGTTTGTTTCATTCTCTTTTCCCTTCTATCGCTTTCCCATAACTATGTTTTTGTTTTTTCCTCTTCAATTTTGTGTTGAGTTTTCATATTAGCAATCAGTGTTTCCTTTGACAAGTATGGAGAGCATGGCTCTTCTTATCAATTATAAAGAAAAAACAACTCAACTCAATCTCTTTGAATAAATTCTAGAAATGTAGAATGAGATAGCCCAAATTTAGATTCAATTGGCCCTCTTGTCATCCCAATGGACCTCATCAATGGAAATTTTGGTATTTAATGTCACATGCCCCCTCAAGTTACCATTAGATGAATGGGGTAATTATATTATTTCTGTTAATTACGGAGTTAATGGTTCTATATAATTATATATATATATATATATATATAATATATATTATATATATTATATATGGGTTCACTGATGTATATCTTGTGAACACATGACCAGATATGTGCTATGGAGTCAACCAACAGAGTCAAACTATGCTTAGGCCAACCAAATTATATTGGAAGATGACGAAGCATGTTTTACGGTACCTCTAAGGAAATACCCAGTTTGGAATATGGTACAGATGAACAAAGGGAGTGAAGTTGTGTGGCTTAACAGATTTAGATTAGGAAGGGAGTCCATCCAGCCTAAAGAGTACACTAGGTGGAATTTTCAGTGTTGGGTCCGGAAACGTTTCCTCGTACAACATGAAGCAAAGATATGTGGCACTTAGCTTAGCAAAAGAAAAATACATGACTGCAACTCAAGCAACATGTGAGGCGATCTCGATGAGAAAGATACTTGTGGGATAGTTTGGTTAGATGATGGAGCCAACTATGATCTATTGTGATAATTAGAGTTGCATCAAGTACTATGAGAAACGTGTATTTCATGATCAATCCAAGCACATAGATATCCAATATCACCATTTATGGTAATGTGTACAAAGGCGGATAATGTTGCTACAATACATTCCAACAGAGGAAAAATATGCTGACATTTTGACAAAGGCTTTGTCAAGAGAGAAGTTTGATTTCCATAGGTGCATGATAGGGGTGGTTGATAATCCCTTTCTTGCTGAGAGGAAGTGTTGAAAAATGAAGTAAGAAAGTCTCAATTTGATTTTTCCTTGGTCAAATTGAGAAAATTCGAATTTCCACATAAGGAAACAACTTCGATGCAGTTAACTTCTGTGACATGGCTTGTATCACCCAGTTTACTCAGTAAATTAAAGTTAGAGGGCTTGGAGTTTGGTTAAGCATGTGTGATTGCTAATTTGTAGCAATCAAGATCAGTTGTTTCAAGTTGTTTTCAGTTAAACTAGTTCTAACTATTTGAGGAACTAGTGGAAGGTCAGTTGTGTAGTAAGACTCCATTCTAATTCAGTGATCATCCATTTAATTGATCAATCAACCCAAAATATCTAGTGGATGCAGAGAATTCAAGTTCCCAGCTGTGGTGGATATTACAAGGCAGTGTAACATTAGTTGTAGACTAGTCTTGAGTGTACATGTGTTACATGCAGTCAGATGATCAACCTTGGGAATTGCACAATCATTTTGGAAGAAATTCCTAAATAATAGGGGCCTAATTTCATGAGGAATTATGCAAGGAAGTAGGGGCTCATGCAGAGGAATAAGTTGACTAAGTCTAGGTCAAATTTGATTAGTGAGAAGAGAGATATGTTATTCACTTGTAGGTTGTGCTCAGTTGAGAAAAGAAATTGTAATGCATCACTATTCATTAGATTAATGCAAGCAAACATAGGGATTTTTAGTAGATTTCTTTCCCCTGGAAAAAGACTGTGTGCATATGTGTTATTTTTCATTGCATGTTTGTGATTGATGTTCTAAATTGTGAGTTGAATTCTATAGAGCAGTAGAGTAGGTTTGAGTCATGATTTTGATTAAAATTTCATGAGCAGTCACAAATATACACCATAATTTCTAGCAAAATTCCATCATTTAGGTACTCAAAATTAACACTAGTGAAAACATATGCATTGTATTTTTCATGAAAAATAACATACCAAAGTTAGGAAAAATCAAAGTTCACATAGTTATACATAATTTCTATAAATAAAAATGGCATATTTAGAAAGGTAATTCATTGTGCAAGTACCCTGAATCATCCCTTCAGTTTAACAGGTGTGATGAAATACCATTATTAGCTTGCACCCACCTAAGATTTTTCTACTAAATTCTCAATTATGTGATTACTCATGTGAATAAAATATAGATATGAGGTTATAAGGTATTTAAATCCACATAAATTAGTGAATAGCTTTGTAAAATTAAAGTAATTGAGCTACTAAAATGGGAGATAGTCAATTGAAAAGAAATATTATGGAACATATATTGGACTACCTTCATGTTTAGGTTCATTTGTATCTTCACCTTCATAAGTTATAACTACCATATATTTTTAATTATTTTTTAAGATGTAGAATAAATATGTTTTTGAATAGATTTGCAAATCTTTCTTTCATAGAACTCCTCAGTTGGAAATATGTCCAGTGAAATTTTTGGGCATTCAAGTTGAGCAATGTGAAAGATAACATTATTATCAACTATGTGTGATGTTAGTTTTTCTTTTGGAAAGATAATAAAAAATCCATAGGAGAATTCAAGATGAAGTATTAATGTCCAAATGAAATGCCATCTTTGAGAAAGAGTAGAGTCATGTATTGTGTCATTTAGAGGGAGCTTTTAGAGGATACGAAAGTAGAGTAATTCATCTAAAATACCACTAAATTTCCCTTCCCTTTTTCATGATCGAACATGAAATGAGGTTAAATCCAACATGTAAGGAAGTTGAAGATTGTAACACTAACGAATTAAACTAGCTAGGATGTGGAAGAGTAGACATACTATTGGATAACAAATGTGTTCTAGGTAGGCTTCAATTTTTGTGATCTGATAGGTTGTGACTTGAGGATATGGAGGTCTTGACTTGAGGATATGGAGGTCTTGTCAACCCCAACATAATAAAATAAGTTGTTAGGATTTTTTTTTTTAACATTAATCTAATCTAGGTGGTATATTGCAACACTTGGTGCTTAGAAACAACTTGAATGACGGTTGCTTTTCTTCTTCAGTTGTGTGACACAAGCAAAGACTAAATCTAACAACAATAAAGCGAAATATTACAATACTTATTGTATTAAGCTAGCTAGGAAGTGGAAGAGTAGAGATACCAATGGATTAAAATTATGTTATGGGTAGGATTAAATTCTTTCAAAATTGAAAGATTGTGTTTGAAAGACATTAAGGCCTTTTTAACCGCACAAAAATCAAATAAACTAAAAGGTAATAATTCTTTAACATTAATATAACATAGATGGTATATCACAATAGTAGTTTCTTATAACAACTTGAATGATGGTTGTTTTTCTTATTCAATGTAGTATATTAGTTCAAACTTTGAAGATAAGAGATGGTTTATAGAGAGGCTATATGCTTTCCTAATTGCTCAACTGCAATTTTGTTTCATGGAGTAGTAGAAAAACATATTGGCATAGAAATACATGTATTTCCTTGTTATAATACACTTGGTGCATTGACTGCGGTACACTTTGACTATATCAAATTGTAACAGATATGGTGTTATTATTTCCCTTGAATCTTCCCCTACCTAGTTTATTTGTCACTCTTCATGCTCCCCTATGCCTCATATTGATTGATTCTTCACATTAGGTTCTATCATTCCCTTCATAGTTACCTTATGAATATAAAAAACATTTCTAACATAATTTTTCTCATAAATAAATAGTGATCATCATATAGACAAATAAAACTAAAAATATAATTTCATACATAATTGAAGCAACGATAATAAATGATAAAGAAACAAATTATAAAATTAATTAATATATATATATATATATATATATATATATATATATATATATATATTTATATAAATATAAAGCATAATATTAAAATGGTTTTTGGAGTGTCTTTAAATTGTTTCTTGTTTGACTAAAAACTCGTCTTTCTTTAAATGTAAAAAAATAACAACCAAAAAATCATCGGAAAAACAAACAAACACATTAATATATTAAGTAACTAATCAAAATTCACTATATACATTACTTGTTGATCGTAATCGTTTTGGAAACGTAAACTCATCATCCATCTCGCGGAGGAGGAGAGGGCTTTCCTATGAAATGGAAACTCTATCATTGGTTTATATTCTTAATTATATAAAGGTTATGATAAGTTTAGTGATATATGTTGTAGTTAATTTTATAATAAAATGAACTCTTTTTCAACAAATTTAACATGAGTCTTTTAAAAATTCGAATTATCAAAAGTAAATGATTAGAATTATATTTCAATGAAAATATTAAGTAAAGTATTAGTAAAGTAGGATAATTAGACTAAATTTTGCTAATAAAGGTAATGTTAAATTCAACTTTGACTTTTTAATATGAGTGTGTTTTCTATAGAAGGTTTTGTTTGCACTCGCGCTTAATTTTCAAACCATATATTATGCTTCACCTATGTTTTTAATTAAATATATTTTGATCTAGACAATTATGAATTATAATAGTCTAGTACAATTATGAATTATAATAGTCTAGTCTAAATTGTAGAATTAAAAACAAAAATGATAATGCTCTAAGCATCCTCGTACATTTAGGATTATTTTGCTTCACCTATGTTTTTAATTAAATATATTTTGATCTAGACCATTATGAATTATAATAGTCTAGTACAATCCTCGTACATTTAGGATTCTTACATTTATATTAACTGTGGAAGTTTTAGATTTGAAATATATTTATTATTAAAATAATTGGGTTATACATTTAAGGTTAATTTGAGGAAAAGAATAAAAGAGTTAAATGATAAAAAGGGTTTAGAAATCAACTTGACACAATTTATCACTCGGTAATTTATCACTTGGTTAATCATTTGGTAATTTATCACTTGGTTATTTTTGAGTAATTGTTAAGAACTCCATATAAAAAGATGGAATTGTTTGATTGTTTTATTGATTTTGGAAAAAGTTTTGATATTGTATTTAAAGTTAAGTTATGGAAAAGATTATAAGAAATGGGGTCCTTTGTAAACACAAATTTTCATTTTATCTTATAAAGCCATAAGAAGACCATCAAAACCAAAAATAGTAAAAGAAAATATTAATTATGATGTTGTAGAAATGTTATTCAAATTAGAACTATATGACAATGATCGACTATTGGTTCAAGTTATATATAGACTAGTACAAGCAAGCTTTGAGGCTATAGATGAGATAGGAGATAAAAAGTTGACGGTGTTAAATACCCTAAGCTATTTGATTAATGTCCACACTTACAATAATATAATACATTCAATGTAAATATGGAAAAGAAAATATAGAGAGAAAAATATTTTGTTCCTAAAAAAAATAGTTTATAAAAAAATAAAACTAAAAATATCATTTCTCTAATTTGCAGCTTATACACCACAACAAAATAAAGCATGAAATGTTATTTCTCTAATTTGCATCTTAAACACCACAGTAATAAATATTGTATAATAGTATTGTTGTATAATAGTATGAGTATTGATGGCCATAGAATGAAAATCCTTACTACCAACAATCAAATTTACAATAACTTTATATTTAAAACCTCTTTATAACATTTCAACTATCGAACTATCAAACCATTAATTTTGTATCTCGAAAAGGGTCGAATGAAGGACAATATAAAATTATTGAAATTATTCACAGAAATTGTAATGCGATGAAAACTTCTCGCAAAAATCTTAATTCAATAAATGAACATAACCATTATTAGAATTAAAAAGTAATTATTAATAATACAAAATAATAATTTGAAAAAGAAAGAGTTTAAAATCATATGGTAATAAGGAAATTTGTTATATTTAATTGGAAAAAGTAGAATTCAATTAGTTTTGGTCATGTTTATTTTATTTTTATTTTTGGCAATGTATAAGTTACAATATTTTTAAGTTTTCTAGTTCATTTTTAGTTCGAATTTAGGCAGATATTACTCTGAGCCAAAGAACCTCTTTTCCCTTGAGGTGTAAGAGTAAATAGGAGAATAACTCAAGTAGGGTTTGAGCTAGAAGGCCGGGCATCTTCAACTCTATATCAAGTTATGTTCCATTTGGGCTAGGGCATGTCACTATGTCACATGTGAAAACTATTCTACGTGACAGTTTGGACTTACCGAGAATGACAAACTGCTTTATAGGAACATCTTCGTGCAAGGTAAGTCGTGGCTCGATTGGTCATGTACTTTACCACTTGCAAAGCCAGTTAGCCAATTGTGTCGAAGGGTCGGTCACATCCATTTATGTATGGAGAATGGAGTAAGATTGCAAACAATAGGCAAACATTAATGTTACCTCTCCTCTCTCAAGAGTCGTCAACTATTAATGTTGAGATTTAAGCATAATAATTTATATATCATAAGAGCTATGTGATCAGGGCAATATCTGAGAGAATAGGGCATCCCGTTGAGCATGTTGAAAATGATATGGACATGGACCGCTACATGAATACAATGGAAGCTATGAAGTATGGACTTATCAGTGTTGTTATTTATAAAGAGTCTATCATCAGATGTGTCCACAACTAATTTTTACTCGCTACTCTTAGATTTGTTTACTCGCTACATTTTTATGCACTGCTTTTTAGCTTTCTTAACTCACTAATTTTTACTGCATCCATAGTCTCTATTTTTGACTTTTTTCTTTTCAAGATCATTTACCAATAGAGAGTCCATCATACCTCTTCCCAATCTACTAGAGACAGTGCAAAGATGATGTCGTGGTGATCTTTATCAAGATGATGTCGTGGTAATATTTATTGTCCATCTCTCAATGTTTTCAACATTAAAGTTAAAGTTGAAACCACTCTTGTTTTGTTTATTTGAATCAAAGTACTCATATTCATTTTTTGCTCTACTCTCCTTGTTTTCTTTATTTGAATCAAATTACTCCATAGCGTTCTTTTCTCTACTCTCCTTGTTTTGTTTATTTGAATCAAGTTATTCCTTTATGTTCATGAATGAACGTGTAGTATGAACTATTAGGCTTTGGAGGAGGGCTCTCTCTCTTTTCCATAATATGTGTATATTGTAATTTCAGAGTATAGTCACTTCTAAAATCTAATTCCTTAAAAGCAATGGAGGAGGGCAAAGGGTCATGGTGGAATTGGCTACGGCATACAATCGTTGGTGCGTTTATCTTCCTTCAAACAAGTTTGGTTTGAAACACACATTAATGGGTTAAAAAATTTCAATATATATATATATATATTTATTTATTTATTTATTTATTTATTTTTTAAATTTTCTTTCTACGTTGATTTAAAGAAAACCCAAATTTTGTTTTTATATTATTCGATAGTAATTTCTAGGAATATGTTGATTCAGAGTTAAAATTTTTGTTGAATATCTTGTATTACCTATCAAGAATGACATTTATTATTTCAATTACAATAAATATAATTTGGGAGTAAATAATATTTGGCAACATTGAGAAATGAGGACACCAATCATATTTTAAGAATAAATAAAGTCTTACAACACAGAGAAATGAGATCACCAATCATTGTAATCTTGTATTCATTAAGTATGTAATTTTACATTCTTTATTTTCTAAATAGTATGGCTAAAGTCCAGTTTGTTTCTTAGTATTTCTTGTTAGTTTTTTTATAATTTTGTTCAAATACATATTTGCGCGCGCACACACACACACACACACACACACACACACACACACACACCTAAACGTTTACAATATTATTTCACATATATATAAATAATTTAAATATTTATGTCATTATATTCTCCAAATGTGACTTTGATATCAAATTAACATTTTGTATTACAGTATTAATTTTTTACACACCACACACACAACACACACCCACCCTAAACGTTTCAATATTTTTTCCACATATATATAATACAATAAAATATATTATGTAAATTTATATTCATCCAAATGTGAATTTGATATACAAATTTTAACATTTTGTATTACAAGTATTAAATTTTAAACTTGGGATATACCAATTTGAAGATGAAACCCTATAGCGATAGGGATATATATTGAGTTTTAAATGGGTTTTTCTAGTGTGTGACTTCAATTATCTTGTATTTATAACAATTTTTTTTTTTTTTTTTTATATATGCCTATAAGCATCAAAATCTATGTTTGATATGCATATCGACACATTGAAATTTCTACGTATACAACTTTTAGCTGAGAAACTTATGGAGGTTCATCAACCTGGGGTTTAAATAGGTATTTGTTGATGTGAGAATGTGAGACTCCATGTCTCTTGTATTCATATGTCATATATTATTCTAAAGGGTCTATTGAAAATTGATGATAAATATTTCTTTTAGCTTCAAAAATTGATGGATTTGCACTCAAGTTTGTTCAATTGAAATATTTTATGTATTTGTACCATGACACTTACACAACCATTTGAAAGTAAAAACATTTTTTGTGTTTGTTTTCATTAAATATAACAAAGGGTGGAGATGGGGTTTTGTAAGTTTGTTGATGCAATTGTAGAGGCTAGTGATGGAAGTCTATATTTCTCTGATGCAAGCACCAAGTTTAGATATGAGAGATCTTTTGCTAGATTTTTTGAAAGTAAAACCCTATACCAGACTTTTGAAATATGATCCCATAACAAAGCAGACTATTTTTACTTGATAATATTGGGTTTGCAAATGGAGTTTCTCTTTCATTAAAGGAATATTACATGCTGATATGTGAGACATGGAAGTAAGTAGATAGTATATGTACTATGTACATTAGCTTCACATTGATTCATCTTATACCACACATATTATATTAGATATTATAAAAAATATTCCTCTCTCTTTTTTCTTGTCAAACAATTGCTTTTGTCTCTCTTAGTTATGTATACATATAGATATAAAAGTTATATTGTTTTGTGTTCCAATAAATAATCAGGGGATATAATGCTCAGGTTCATACGCCTAAAACATTGGCTCAAAGGGGACAAGCTTGGAAGCACATAATTTTTCATAGAAAATTTTGCTGTAGGTCCTAACAACCTAAATTAGTTGTGTGGGCAGTTAAAAATTAATTAAATATCACAATCGATATTTCTTTTGCCTGAGCGATTCATTGAAAGAGAACTCAAACTTTTCTCATGGAAAAGAGAATTCAAATTTCCACATATTTTATTTGATTTAATTGATTATATATGTGTGATCATAAACATGTAAATAAGGAAATTAAATTACCATACTAATTCTATTATGTGTGATTCTCTTATCACATTTCACATTTGCATATATAGATGTAGAATGACAAAGAAAACTTCATTGAGTTCAACATTGTATTTTGTAAACCTCGATAAATATCTGGAAAACATGTCGATCTTTTTGCAAGAAGATTTGAACTTCAGTAGAAAATAAATTCGCTTACCTTATAAACAAGTATGAAACCATTAGCATTAAAAACTTCAAAGGCCATAAATGCCATAATTGCTATAATATCTATAGGTCCTATCACCATTAACTCATGATCTTATTAAACTTTATGTTTCTAAAGTGATGATTTCTAATGGTTGAATTCATTGTTAATGGTTTCATATTTGTTTATAAGGTAGCATGTTTTAGTTTAAAATTATCTAGTATCATTTTTTACGTAGGCCAACCCACAATAAACCATTCTATGATGTAGAGTTGCTTTACTTCTCCTCTACTCTGAGTAAAAATGGTTTTTAATTTAAAATCAATCAACCATTCTTCTTATTGGTTATAAGTTTAAAATTATAACAAGATTGTCAAAGTAGACCCCACTGCATGGCCTTTCTATGAGAGACTATGTATAATTTTTTTGAACAAACTTACAATCAAGTACTCTTAATATTTACAATTAATTTTAATTTTAATTTGTTTGTTAATTTTTTTATTGAGAAATTTTAATATACAAATAGATTTTAAAATAGAAAATATGGTATCATTTTATTATAAAGGAATAATAAGATTTAGAATTAAATAATTCATTCGTTTGCTATGGTAATTTTGTTTTTCCCTGAAAATTTTCAATATAAGAAAAAATATTGAAGCAAAACTTTATTGGTGAAGGGTTAATTTATTTTGAAAACATCACTCTTGAAGTGAAAATTTTTAAAAATAATGTTCCCTTACGGGAAATGTAAATATCCAACACATAAAAAAAGTTAACTAGCGGGTAAAGAGGAATCCAAATTCCAACCCTGCTCATGATTAAAGCCCATATGTGTCATTAATGCTTGACACAATTTACAAATTCCAAGACAAAGATACACTTTTCAAAAGTTGGTTGTGTTTATAGTTAGAAGTTGCAGAATGACAAGATGGACTTGTTGTTGTTGCGTTTGTTGATTTTTGAGTTTTTGATTGAGTGTTTTGGCATGAGAACCAATGTAAGTCTCACTTATTATTGATTTTTCTCTTTTTGAGATTTGTGAGAGGGAGAATATATACTTGCATATTTTGTATGATCTTTGTATGTTGCAATAAGGCAGTAAGACCTGAATTAGTGCAGAGAATTCTTTATTTGAGCCTGTGTACGTAAACTGAGACAATGCAGTACTAAAAATGCCATATTGCCAATTGAAGTGAGAGTTCAGTCTTTTTGTATTAACAAGGAAGAATGTCTCCTTGAAGGAGTGATATTGCCACTTAAAATGAGAGTTTAGTCCTTTTGTATTGTCAAAGGAGAATATCTCTTTTAAGGAGAGACATTGCCACTTGAAGTGAGAATTCAATCCTTTTGTATCAAGACAAAGAAGAGCATCTTTATTGAAGAATAACTAATGAAGATACTACATAATTGAGTGGAGCCAAAGAGATAGCCCATAATGGGTGAACTTCATTACCAACTCGATGATCTCATCTCTTATGTGATTAATTTATTGTCTCATGTTTTCTTATGAATGCTATTTAAAACAATTATAATCATTAAATGCATTAAGTAATGACTTTGGAGACTATCAGAACATTCTTAAGTTTAATATTCAAATTAGATTCAATCTTATTAATGAAATCAAGTCAAAAGATCAACATTAAGAATTAAGTACTTTTCAAGGGGCTTTCAACTAGACCAAATTTGGCATCGGTTGCCTTTCAAAATCAAATCACTCCATTAGCGTCAGAATGCCTTGGTGTGTTAATTGAAAAATAATTTCCTAAGAGTTATGCTGCAACTCCATAGATAGACAAAGGAGACCATGAAAACAATGTGGAGGTAATAAGAAGCAAATACCCGATGAAGAAACTGTGAATGATTAAGAAGAGGTTAGCTCATATTCCCATCCCAAGGAATAAAGGACCAAATAAACCCTTGTGATTACAACTTTGCAAATACTTGAAGAAACCTCTATTACTCCACATGAAACAATCGAAGTATAAACAGAGAGAGTTGTAGAACAAGAAGAGACCCTTGTTATCCCATAAGAAGCAGTCAAGGTTGAAATCGAAGAAACCCCTTATACTCCATAGGAACCAATTGAGGTATTGGGAGAAAGGCATTGTGTTGAAACACAAAATCTAACAAACATGATGGGAGATATTTTGGACTTTGCTAGGCTTATATTTGCTGAAATAAGGAGAAAGGACCTTACTAAACACAAGAACTAGCACTGAAAACTCTTAGAGAATGTCTTTCTAAAATTTTGGATGTATAGCAAGAGGAGGAGGAAACTATAGAGGAGGCCATTGCTGCAACTTCTAGAGCAAAATAGGACACTAGTACAAATCATGAAGCAAATAAGATCACTGCTTCCCTAGAACCTAAAGGTACGTCCAAGGATAGGAGGATGAAAACAATGAGTACTCTTCTACTTGTGCCCTTGTATACATAACTTTTTAGGGAGACTTAGAAGCTAGAATTGGAGAATAGGAAGCTTCAAACTATTGTTAAACTGTTAAAAGATGAATTGTTGAAGGATAGGACCTTTGAAGGATTAGAGTTTAGATCCAAAGCAACATATATCTTTCCATAAAATAACCTCTCTTAGAAAAAATAGATATCCGAGACTCCCAAAATAGAAATCAAAGAGGTGGTTATCTAAATAGAAGAAAACATGCCTACTCTTACTAAAATTCCTACCGAAACTAAAGTAAAAAAAAAAGTAGAAGAAAAGGGCACCCAAATAGACATTACTGATAAATGGGTGGGGGGAAAAGAAGAAAGGTGGAACTAGTTATTAGCCTCATGTGAAGAAGGTGTGAGGCCTATCAGGAAGCACCATCAAATTTTTATATCATTAAGGGAGAAGTGGGTTGAATACTTTGAAACCCACAAGATTTAATGGGAAGATGAAATAATGGAAGAAGGAAATTATTTTACCTTGAGAAGCATATGAATAGATTGGACATTGAGAAAATCCAACTAGGATTATTGGTTGAGTTAACTCTTAGCTGTAGAGCTCCCTCACCTCATTATAATATGTTTCTACAAGAAAAATTCATAATGTTTCATGAAAAATCCATCATGGCTAGAAAAACCTTTGACATTACATCACCTAATATTTTCTTGGAGGCATATTATGCTTGCACCCATGAAGAGAAAAAACTCCTTTGTGAATTATATTAACACAATATTTTACTATTCCATGACCTATTATGGAATCCTAACCACTTTGTGAGGGATGTCCAACTAAGGGCATTTATGTCTTGTTTGAAAAATCATGTTGATTGGGAATATTCTCACAATATTAAAATGAATAAACTATAGAGAAAATTATGGGTAAAAAGAGAATTGTTTAGACCTCTACAATTATCAACACACATAAACAATGCAAAATTATAACTTAAAAATAAGGAACAATCCATTTCCCATTGTAAGTCACAAATCAATGTTTTGGAAAAATAAGCTATAGAAGGGTGCAAATACAGATTTTGACATTATAGGAAAGAAGTAAAATAGAGAGACCTCTTCAAAGCCATAATTTTGAAGGCATTAATAGAGGGAGTGCATAGACACATTAAGTGCATGGAGGGTTGTGATAACAACTAGATAGGTTTGAATTTCCACTATCCAATTATTTGGCTACCTACCAAGGAGTAAAAAAAGTAATACAAGTTGTCTAAGAGGGAGGAACTAGCCTATTGGAAGGATATTCTAGTAAGAGTAGGCTACTTTCATGTTGATGAAGTAGGGAAACTTGATTATATCCTCAACAATCTCCAAGGAATCCACACATACTCAGACTCAAATTAACTATATGTTTGCATAGGGACATGTAATGAATTTGGCTGGGGGGAGATGATGAGTTCTCAAATTGACATCTTTTTAGCACCCATCCCATACTTGCATGAGATATGAGATATGAGATGTGGTCCACCCAAGTAGAGCTATAAAATAATATATCATCCAAATATACTATAATAAATTAATTTAAATATGGGCATAATACATCATTCATTAGTCTCATAAATGTAGTTGGTTCATTATATAAATCAAATGGCATAACCAACCATTCATATAAAACCTTTCCTTGCCTTGAAAGCAATCTTCTAGGTGTCTTGTTCTTTGACATATACCTAGTCATATCCTGATTTGAGACCCATATTAGTGAACTACTTGGCATGTTGCACTTGGTACAAAAAGTCATCAATAGTGGACAAAGGGTATAAATTCTTAAATGCAATCTTGGCTAATTCCCTATAGTTGAGACGCATTTGCCAAGTTCCATCGTTCGATGGTATAATGACGATAGGTGACTCACAAGTTGAGGTGCTTGGTCAAAGCACTCCCTACTCTATCAACCATTGTAAATTCTTCTTCACTTCATCTACCTTTATAGAAAACTATCCATATATCCTAATGTTTGATAATGAGGAGTTAGGTTGAAATTTTATCTCTTGTTCCACTTCCCTCTTAGGTGGTATCCCTTTAGGTTCTTGGGTCACTCCTTTGTATGCCTGTAGAAACTCCTTTGACTACTTTTTTTATCCAATACATCTCTCCAAGGATGGATTTTCCTTTACCAATCCATCACCTATTTGATTCTCTCTTAAGAAAAGAAACATGTAATCCTTACTAGAATAAATCAATGTTTTAGCTAAGTTAGAAATTACTATTGATATCTTTGATTTACCTTTGTGTGCATTGATGATGTAGGAATTTTCATCCTTGATCAGGTGGTACTACTTGGCTCTTTTCATGAATATTTCATCCCTCATATACATGTAGGGGCTTCCAAACACTATAAAATACACGTCAAGGGGAAGTACATCTAATTCCACTTCATCAATAAACTCCACACTTATAGAAAATTTG
The DNA here is from genome assembly GCA_000404065.3 of Pinus taeda. Classification (NCBI taxonomy): domain Eukaryota; kingdom Viridiplantae; phylum Streptophyta; class Pinopsida; order Pinales; family Pinaceae; genus Pinus; species Pinus taeda. Next base: position 180,722 of record APFE030596072.1, read on the forward strand.
ATTGCGCATTGTTCCATGATCTTTAATTTTGCATTATTGTTCACCCGCCCCAATGGGTGTGGACTTGAATTACCATGGACCTTCAACCCAAGCTTGATAACCAGATCGACTACTATGAGATGGGCCTATAAAGTAAAATAAAATATGGTATCTATCTTGGCCCTTCTTGACCTAGATCTTGATATGGAATATTTTTTTCCATATTCTTATCTTCCTAGTGATGAATAATACTCAGATTCACCTCCTTCTGTACTAAATTTATGTCTACCTAATTACTTGAATCTATGGCTAGAAGGTTCTTCTTCTTATTCAAATGTCTTAATTGTCATCTTATGGCTAGAAGGTTCATTTGATGCAACTTCATCTTCATTTGAATCTTTTGAAACAAGCTATTTAAAAGTAAAGGGACATTTGATGCGACTTCATCTTCTAATCATTACTTCTCCTTAGATTTAGGATTTACGTTTGAATAAAAGACTAATTAGTTATAACTTTGCAAGAATTAACTAATCAAGAGCTCGACATAAGTCAAAACAAACATATGTTCTTCATATTCTCTCCTTATATTGAAACATATTTTCATGGTTTGTCTTGCTTGAGTTTTTTTTTATTCATTTAGACCAAGGAAGATCTCATTGAAAGTGGGTCTAGTGCAAAATTAGCACCTAGTTTTTGTGGACCTTTTCAGATTTTAGAAAGGTTGGGACCAATGGATTATAGATTGGCCATGCCACACACAATGAAAAGACACGATGTATTTCACATTTCTTTGCTTAAAAAATATGTGTTATGCTAATCATGTGGTTGATTGGTTTGTGATCCAAGTGGAATCCGATGGGGAATTCTAACCAAAATAATTGTGCATCTTAGACTAAAGGCATACTATGCTCCATAAATGAATAATAGAGTAGGTTAAAGTGCAAGGGAAGCTCTTTGGACTTGATAAAGAAACATGGGAGATTGCAGATCAAATAAGGGTACTCTACACAATTTTTTTTATTATGTATAAATAGATGCAATAGTTGTAAATATAAGATTAGTTTTTATTTTTGTCTTCTCTTCACATAACACCAAGTATGGTGTTCCCTTAAGGGGGTGAGGTTTGTGATAGTCCTCACTTTTATCCCCCTATTCCTTTTTGTAATCTGAATTTGAGTGCCACTATGGAGGCCATGGATGGAAAAGGCAACTTGATGAAAAAAATAAAAATTAAATTTTAATTTTAATGTTGGCTTGAAGGGATGGACACCAAAAATCGATAGTCTGAGTGGGAAATCCTGTTACATGTCGTGAAAATCCAACAATCAATCGAGTTAATGTTTGAGGTTGGTTGCAATCCAATTGACCAAATTCTCTAATAGAAATTCATGAGATGGGATTGGGCAGTGTGAGCACATGACCATGCCCATCCCCACCCCCCTTGTGGATTAAGGACGTGGAAAACAACCTTAGGAAAAAGGAAAAATGAAGGGTCGAGAGGTGACAGAGAAAAAGAGAAGAAGTAAAGAGAAATGGTTAGTGAAAAGAGAGTGCAGTGAGAAACATTGTGGAAGGAAAAGCATGTAGCGAGGGAGCTCTCTAGATTCTCTCTCTACTTTTCTTTCTTTGGGTATTGATCACCTTCCTTAGAATGTGTAAAGATGACATTGTGGCTTGTAGTGGAGCATGTGGATCTATTGGGGCGAAACAAAGAAGACTAAGCAGTGCTGGAGTTTATTGTTGATCCGTACGCTATGTGTTTTTGGGTGTTATTCCCCCTAGTGTTGTGTTCAAGCCGTTGGAATATGTGTCTATGCCTAAGTGGTTAGTGGGAGGCTTTATGGATGACAGAATCACTATGGTGCTTGTTCTATAACTAATAAGTCACCTGGATAGGATAGTCTGAGTCATTGTGGTGCTTGTCAGAGAGTTGATAAACCACCTAGACAATGGACTACAGACCCTTATGGTGATTTCTTTGAAAAGGCAAATGATAAATGACCTAGATAGTGGATTCAATCTCTTGTATTGAGTAATGCCCCATAGATACATTAGGTGAAGCCTTGTGAATGAGATAAGAGGAGTATGTGGGTTATTGTGGTGCTTACTTCTAGAGGGAAGTTGATAAACCACTTGGATAGTGGACTCCATCTCTTGAGTGTTTTCCAAGCTTTGATGTGAATTCCCCTGAGCAAGCATCCCCTCTGACTTTGGATCCAACTCAGGAGTGTCCAGTTGTAAAAAATTCACAATGTAGCTAGCCTATGGTTGGGTGGAGAGTGGAAGTCCCTCCATTAGTTGCTAGCCATCCTAACATACTGAGATAAGTCAAATGTAGTGATATATTTGAGTTATGACTTTGATGTTTCATGAATAGCATATGTCTGGTATGAGCTCTTGTATGTGTCTAAATGTTATGTTTGAATGGTGAAGACCACCGTTATTTTCATGATTTGCATGATAGCCTGTATGACGTAAATTTGATAAGTATTTGGATTGTGTTATCAAATATCTTGTTCATGGATGATGTGATACATTATGTGTCTATGTTCATTCATTAGATTGTTATGGTTGAGAATGTGATAGTCCATTTTCTCAATGGACTTATTTAGTTTACCAGAGGGTCTACAGTTCCTCTTGTCATGTTATCAAGACATGTAGACTTACATTGAGTGGAATTAATAAACACCTACGTCTGAGTATGTCCAAATCATTTGCAACAAATGAGTAGAATTGGAATGAATGATGCACTTTATCCTCACACATAATTGCGAACCTATAGCATTGTATCACAACATGTGCACATTTTGATGTTGGGACCCTGCCCCTTATTTCTTAAAAAATGAATGCATTAGGTGTTATAGTGTCAATTGTTGTTGTTGGTGGCCAAGTAATGATTATGATTTTGGGGCTTTGGATCTTGTTATCGATCAATACACAAAGAATTGGTGAGCGAAAATTCCCCCTCTTCTGCATTTTAAATACCCATAGTGTATTAATAGACCGATCATTGGGACTAGTAGGATGAACTCGCATAATACCACACTTACTTGGAACTATGTCATGTGGTCCCCACACTAGCCTTTGGCCATCTCCCAATCAAACTTAGACCTTATTTAACAATGTTCACTAGGGGGAGGAGGTTTGATTGGATGGTGGAACCTGGCCTAGCGTAACCTTTCCACTGGGCCTTGGAATGAGTAAGAAAGTTCCCATGTGAAGAGGGTTGACAACAATAGGTCGAAAATCAAATGAACAAAGGGAAGAGAGTGTGACTGAGGTGGAACCATGATTATCGAAACACTGCCATTTGGTCATTGGACCCCTAGATAGTTGCTGCAAGAACCATTCTATGGAGAGGCCCAATGTTGATGGGTCTATATTAGCCATCGACCATTGGAAACAAAAAATATGTGTGCAAAGAGGCTAATAAACTCTGATTTCAAGGTGACCTCTAATAACATGGGAACTATCGAGCTCTGGAGCCTTTAAACCATCGACTATCAAAGGAGTTAAGTGGAAGAGAAAGTCCAATCCAACGTGAAATGAGAAGGAGGGCCCCATTAGGCTATCAGACTACCAAAGAATCGAGTGGATGAATCCATAGTAAAGAAAATCAACACTAGTGACATGTATCAGATGGACCATGGGGCAGGGATGTTGGGATGCCCGGATGTCGAAGTATGATGAGTGTAAGAAGACAAGCTGACAGATGATAAGCATAGTGTCAAAGGGCCGAAGTCATTCTTTGGCCATTGGCGCTTGACCAATTACCTTGAAGTTTTAGTGTGTTGAGTAACCTGACCACGAGGGCATGGGTACCCTGTAGGCCCCACCTCGTGGTGATGTGTCACTATATTGGCCAATAGACAATAAGCATGGTGTTGAAGGGCCAATATCGGCCTTTGGACATCATCCCTCAACTAGTTACCTTGTACTTTTAACATGCTGAGTAACTCGATTGCAAGGGCATGGGTACCCTGTGGGCTCCACCTGGTAGTGATGTGACACCATGTGGGCTAGGTGGGCCATGTGGGTGCCATGTGGAACTTCTTGATGAAAAGGCCTCGAGTAATAGGGCTAAAATTCTAATGGGCATAACTTTCGATCCAAGATTTGGAATGAGATAAAATTGATATTGTCAGAAAGCCCTTGGCGAGCTAAACATAATGGCAGTGTTAGTTTTAAGTTCCAAAGTTTTTAAAAATGAGGTTGTGATAAACCCATCTTCATCAGAAACCTTGGAGATCAGGTGAAAACAAGTAGGTAACACATCCATAGCTCATGATGCCACAAAGATGTGGGAAGTGGTTACACTTGGGTATTCACACTAAGCATAAGATATAAATTAAGCATGACAAGCAAGTTTAATGGCCTCAAACTAACTAAAATGGTAATTTATCTCTACATGGCCTCATATTTCCTCCTTAAGACCATTACTCAAATAATTCATTAATTAATTTTTTTATCCAAATATTGAAAAGTACCAATCTTCCACATGTTGATTGGGTGCATTTTGGTAAATTAGCCTATAAAATTTATATGCCATATAGTAAATCAAAACTTTCCCACATGGCTTTCATGTTTGAACTTTAGAGATGTGTTAAACCCTTTGCTAACATTACCAACATTCTCAATCCAAATAGAAGACACCTAGACATAATTTAATTAATTCATGTGCTAAAGCTTGAAGTTGAAAATTAGGTTACAACTTTTAAAAGCCAATGGAGATGAAAGCATACTAAAAACACTTTTATGTTGTGCTGGGTGGTAGATAAATATAATCCTTTATGATCATACAGTTATACGACAATGTGTTACACTTTAAATTCATACCCAAAAAAAACATTACAACATATAGATTTGACTTAAAACGTACAACATGAACACTATTTAATGACTCATATCAAATCGATTATTATAACTTAAAATCCACTCATCACTTTGATAACATCTTGTTTGATCAAATTAAACGCAAATGCAATAATTTAATTTGATTTTGGATAAGTGTGTCTCGAAAGAATATTGAGATATGTGGCATAATTGATATTAGTGTGTAATATGCATAAGTCAAGTGTGATTTTTTTATTATAAATGTTTGCAGCAACCCAGGGTAATCATTGGTATATGTATACCTTATCATTTGAAAACGATTAAATTAGTAGGAGTAGAAAGAGAATGCTAATATAGAATATAGAATACATTGGTGTTAAATAATAAAATTTATTATTATTAAAATATTACATAAAAATCGGGGTAGTAAGAGTGGGAGAGGTTATTTTTTGTCTCGAAGAACAAAAGAATTATAATATGTATGGGTTTGGGTATCACTACTAATAACCAAGCATAATATTTGGCCCTTGGTAGAGTTTAGAATTAGCCATTGCAAAAAAATACACAAATTAATGGCCTTTAGGGATTCCATGATAGTGATTCAACAAATGACCAAACTAAAAAAAAATGTAGCTCCCACGGTCCCTGAATAGTGTGACAGATTTCATTGCAATTAAAGAATTTTGAGATAATAGAGTTATATCATGTCAAACGACATTTGAATTCGACCGTAAATGAGTTGACCAACAAAGGAGCAACCATGGTGCAAGATATGTTGAACCAACAAGGTTTAGTGATTTTCAAGCCCCTTCCATGACTAAGGATTGTTATTCTCAGGCAAACAAGCAATTGCACAAAAGAATAAAGGACAACAGGAGTCTTCACCACAAAATTGGTTGTCGTAATTGAACATTATGTTCTCATCTCTTGATGGTGATGAGTATCTCTAGGATAAAGCCCGCAGAAAGATGCCCCTCCATTAATTTTGATTAAGGATTGAAATTTCCATGTCAACCTCTGTCCTGGCTTTGACAATTACATGACAGCATCGAACCCGACACTTGGTGGATAGGTGATCCCCTTCGTGATTATAACTGGAGAACACAACCTTCAACGTTAAATGCCCCATCTGGGTTAGCACGAAGCATATACTATGAGTTAATGCAGGAAATCTTATGTGATCTCAGAGAAGCGATGTAGATAGATTGTTTGGATAGCTCTATGAATACGTCAGGACATCTTCCTTTCGTCATTGGGAAGATGATCCAATCGAGGACACTGGGATTTCAATGCAAGTCGCTCTATATGTTATTCACAACTAATATACAATAGCATAGTTTAGGTGGGTTTGATGGAACATCGGGAGAATTTGGTGTAATAACAGTTCTTGGTCCATGCACAAAAATGGAAAGTGATATCTAGTTTTCCTTTCTCAAGGAGCAAGAGAAAATGAACCATCAGTTGGATCGACTAATTAAGGCAATGGAATACATCTTATCTCTACTTAATCATCGAAGCAAAATGGAAGCAAAAGTGAAGTAGGCGCAAATGGCATTTCTAGAACAAAAATGTGACTTGTTGGAAAAGAAGTATAGGGCACTCTAGGCATTAATGGCAGTGAAACTGGTTGCCTTAGACATCAAACTGAAGTGGTTGGAGCATGACATCAACCAGGGAGAAGCAGAATCCCTTGCAGGCATGGCATTTAAGGAGAATGTGGTTGAGGAGACTCGACGAGGTGCATTCGACCAAGCACATTTGAAGTAAAGTGAAGCAAAAGCACCAACAAAGGATCCTTCCAACGCTAGTCTGTCCATTTTAGGCTAGACATTATGTTTTTTCTAAATGAATGTTTTGCAAATGCCTTTTTTAATATTAGGTGTTTATTGGAAAGCATTTAGTATATATTAGTACAATTTCTTAGTTAATAGAATACATTATTGGAAGAAAGGTAATTGCTAGATATATAAAAACTATAAAATAAATGAAACTCTTACATATGTAAAAATTTTGGTCTTGTAATTAGACTATATTTTAATGCAAATCCTTATCCACTCCATTAATTTTTTTATATATTACATAAAATTTATAAAACAAATTATTAAAATTACAAATAATATAAATATCAAAATTAGAAATATCAAAATTAGAAAATATTTTATTACATTGACCTCTAAACGAATATATTATTATTTATAATGTTGTATTAAGGTCAACAAAGGTTATCATCAATATGATTGAGATATTTTATAAAAATATATGGCAAACGTATCTTGAGTGAGCTTGCAATTTAGTAGGTGAAGGGTGGAATTTGGGGTTGGTGATCTTTCATTCAAAGATGTGCATGTTTGTGGTCAAAATTTTCACATGTTTCCATGAATGTTTGAGGCGTAGAAGTGGGTGGAATTGTGAAAACCATATGTATGGAAAAAGGCAAACATCACATCACATTCCTTCCGAGTTTTCTCACCCTTTCAAATTCATTTAGAAATTTAGAGGGCTTTGCTTGTGATTATAGTCCCATGGTATTTTCACTTTCCATGGCTCAGAGAGATAAAATATCCCACCGGTTTTCAAGGAAACTGTGGTGGCATCGTTAGAAATATAAATTAGATTATATAATCCTAGTTCCAAAACGTTGATTTCATTAAAATACTAAAATATTGAATAATACAAAAATTTTAATCTCATTTAAAATTATATCGTTCCCTTTCTCTTAAAAATTTGACACAAACATTTATATTCCACCATTAAGAGTTAAAGGCAGTGAATGAAATTGTCACTGACTCAGCATTCGACTTTTTTCAAGAAAGATAAATAATCACCATAAATAATAGCTAGGGTTTTTTTAAACTCATTTTTGTATTGTTTGTAGCGTGGTAGAAAATGCTAGTGGTTGGACTTGCCATGTTTTCCTTCTGGGGTTTTTAAGAAGGCTTGTGTGCTTCTTTTAGTTTCTCTCTTTAGGGTTTTTCTCAGCATGCTTGCATGCCTTCACTGTCCTGTTGTCTAGGGTTTTGTAGTGTTTTCATCGTTCTATGTTCTCATTTATGTAGTCCAACATGGTTGGTTTTTTTCAAGCCTATCAAAGCATCTCCGATATTTTCTTGTCGGTCAGGGTATCTTCCAACATTATTATGTTTTTTTCGATCAGAGTATATTCTGACGTGATATCTTTCTAGTCATAGAAACTTTCAGCGTTACCAGAATGATGAGTGGTTGCCCTTTGTTGGAATTCTGGAGCTCCCTACAAGGTTACTTTGAGGGGCCTGCACGACCTATATCTTGATATTAGTCATATGTAATTTGGGGATTATATTGACACATATGCTTTATGCATGTTATATGTAAACATCTTTTTATTTAATCTAAAGTTGTTGGTCTTTTCTTTCCTAAAAAAGTAGAAAGAAAAAAACAAGTAATATTGCAATTAGGTTGGAATTAAAAAATAATAATAATAAAAATTGAGTAAAAAAATAAAAGATTATTTATTTTTTATATAGTGGGAAAATTTAGCATAATTTAGTTATCAAATCATTAGTGGGAATATTGATGATCGATTACTATCCTAGAATATAGGTAGACTCATCAGTGTTATTCAAGGAAAACTACACCACATGGAATTACTCACTAGTGGTGGTATGGAGGAGGGGTTTCTCTCCTACCAAATACCTTTAAGTCTTGAGTTGTTAACATGTTTCCTTAACCAAACAATTTATGATGATTTATAGATAAATAAATAAATTTTAATTTAACTAAATAGTAAAATATTAATTTCACAACTATTAAACACACATGGGAAACATAAAATAGGAAAGATAAATCATGTGAGTACTATTTTTATTAGCAAGAGATATACATTTATAGTACATTATGTGACCGTTGGGTTTCACATCCCAAGGTCTCTTGGACTCCTTTTGTCCATTCGGCTTCCACATTAACCCATTGAGGATTAGGTGTCCAACATTCCCCCCCTTAATCTGAAGGGTTATGTATGAGTCCAAGAAGAGAGTTGTAATACAAAATGTGCAAATATGCATGGAAACACTAAGCTGAATGTGCTCTCTGAACTATTGGTATAAAGGGCGGTGGTTTAAAGATGACCACCAACATTGGAACGCTTATTGCAGTTCCCGGAACTCTTCCAAAACTAGCAAGAAGTTGAAGTCTTCTGCTAGAGGAAGTGCTCCTATTGTTTTGAAGAGGGAAACCTTCAACCAATAAAGGGAGGTCTCA
>APFE030596072.1:190233-209386 GCA_000404065.3 Pinus taeda
GAACTGTCATGAATGAAACCAGCACTCTGAAACTGAATGGGTTTTGAGTAGTCTGGAATATGAAAGGACAAGTCCTTATCATATCCAAGACCGGTTCTGTGCTTGTTGTGGACAAGCGGTTCCCAAGGTCTGATGATGGGCTTGGGAAGTGCAGATTGAGTTTCTGCATCTACATGTAACCTTGCTGCTTTATTGGGCACTGGATCTGAATGAACTTCAACAATATTGTCTTGCTGTTTATGGGAGTCTATTTCATTGTTTTGAACAGAAACAGGTTCATAATGATGACTCCTCTGTTTTAATTCTTCTTGCTGTAGCTTTGTCTCAAGCTGCAAAAACTCAATATTCTCCGGTGCATTTTGTAGAAATATTTTAATATTGAATAGAGAGGTTTTGTTGATCTTAGCCATCTCATCAATAGTGGAATGTATCAGAGTATTTAACAACTCTAGTGCATTATCAAGTCTGGTCATTATCTTCATTATCTTATACGTTAAAGAAACTTATCAACCAGTGAAGAAGAAGCAACAATTACTCACAATTCAATGTCACTGCAATATCCTTTATAAATGTCAGCAAATGATCAGTGTGCAACATAAAATATTACAATCAGCTCACCAAACTCTTTATGCAGCAGTGGAATCAAGGAATCAATGCACTATAATGAGTTTTAAATACAATGCTACACTGGAGCAGCAACAACTACAAACTTGCTTGGATCCTTCAAATACTTGTTCACTCTTCAAATCAGAAATGATGGCTATCAAAACTTCAATAATTATGAATGAATCTCTAGCACGCTGAAACAATAGTGATATACCTCCTTACATGTCCAAATACTTAGCAAACTGTATAGTGCTGGTCCTCTGGCTTATATTAGTCAATAGTACAGTGTTTCGTGGCGCCCACAATGTCAGAATAAACTCCACAATCATATTAATAATACCAGGGTATGTATGAAAGCAACAGTTTATCAAAACATCCCTTCTGCCATATTCTTTTCCAGCGCTACCTCATAACGCATCTGGCCATAAGAAATGCTCTTTAACACTTCTTCATGGTCAATTTGCTTTATTTGGTTCAAATGGAGCAGAACTTCGAAGATTTGGCCCTGTTTAAGGGGATTTTATAGGAAACGCAAACCTTCAAAGCCTAACTGCCCAAAATAACATGTCAGCACATATCAGCAGAGATATAGCCATAAATCCTTCAGCAAACTGAAATTGCCTGAAAAACTGCTGTTAGCACCCTTTAAGTTTCTACTTTCCCTGAGTTTCTCTACTCTGAGTAAAGAGTAAGCCGAATCCTTAACCTTTACTGTCAATTTTACGGGACTACATAAATTCTCACCCGTTCTTCCCCTCAAAGAAACTTCAGGCGATTCAGTCCAGAAAACATTAAAGCCCCTGAATAAGAGAAGATTTTTGTTCCCTCGTAAGCAAACTAAAAATCTTAATATTCCTTTATTCAGGTTGAATTCATGGATTACTTCGTTTTTCAGCAACTTGTTCTCTATTCGCAGCCGAATCTTTACAAAAAACTACACGTTCACAAATATTTACTGTGAAAGATCTATATTCCCTATTTTCTCTCCTTAAGACTTCATCATTCAATCTCAGTAGCTGTCGATTCCCTTGAATTGCAGCAGACAGGGGAAACTATCCAACAGGCTTTGCAAGCCAGATGGATTTATTCAATACTTCTTTATTCTCTGCATTTCCAATCCAAAAACCGAGTTAAGTCAAACTTAGAGGATTTTTATTTTCACAAATATAACATACTTGCCCTACTCTCAGCGGAAATTAGCCCTTTCCAAACAAATGCCTCTCTGCATAATAAGTCAAAAACGCAAAAACCTAATTTTTAGAACTCCAGAGTGCATATATGTTGTTAAAGAACCCTTTGATAATGTTTCACAAAAGCAATTTCTCCGATCAAAATTCTAAATAAGCCGGCATAATAGCAAATCATTCAGAAAATGCTGTAAAATCGTGCCTTAGTCGGCATGGGCACGTCCTTTCTTGGAAATAAGGTAGAGGCAGAGCAGCGCTGGAATAAGGCAGAGGCAGAGGTCAGAGACGTCAGTCAGCAGCGGATTTCAAGCAGAAAATTCTCAGGACAGAGCGCATGCAGTGTCAGGAGCAGCTAATTATATGGAGGAGAAGTTTAGGGAGCGGTATTAACAGGTTGCAACTAAAATTTAGCTAAATAAATATTCATGAAGTTTATGGCAGAAATAAACTGCACAGACAGGCCATAAAATAAATGGTTCAAATTAATTATGCAGGGCAGGAATACGCCCGCTTTGATACCATGTTAAACACACATGGGAAACATAAAATAGGAAAGATAAATCATGTGAGTACTATTTTTATTAACAAGAGATATACATTTATAGTACATTATGTGACTATTGGGTTTCACATCCCAAGGTCTCTTCGACTCCTTTTGTCAATTTGGCTTCCACACTAACTCATTGAGGATTAGGTGTTCAACAACAAAAACTTATAATTTTATGTAATATATATATATATAATATATATATAAATATATTATATATATTATATATATATTTTTTTCTTTTTTTTTTCTTTTTTTCAATTTACAATATTTAACACATTTAAATCTATAACATTACCATTACATATATGAAAAATTTTACCAACATTAACCACAAGTATTTGTCCAGGCTCTAACTATTTGTATAATTAATTTGTTTCAAGAGAAAAAAAATAACTCAAAACCTTTGAGTCCTATTGTAGGTGCTTTTGTGTTCAAAATCACAGAAGGAAATTATATATCCAAGGAGTTTTGATCATTATTTTAACAACCAGTAGAAGAATATGTGGTTTATCAAGGATTGAAATAGCCCATTTCTTAAATATTTCCATCCTTACAATAATTAGGGATTTTGATCTTATTATTGCAATTCTCTTTCATATTTTAAACTCAATTTCACGTTTAAAAAAATTACAATTTAATTTAAATAAATAAATAAAATGGCAAGCCTTTCAAATCAAGACACAATAATTAGAAGGAAAATAGACTTGCTAACTAAACTATTCAACTAGAACAAGGCATACACAACATCAAATGAAACTTCCAAGTACACTCCAATACCATATAAATGTTCATGAATATGGAAGTTGATATATTTTTATTGGTGGTATAGATAATCTCATAGACAAATGGCACAAGTGCAAACACAACTCAAGGCCTTAAGACTTGTCCCCTCATTTCAATTCACAAAGCATTTTATCAGATAAAGTACATGTATCCTAGTTCATGCACCAAGAGGGAGATCACTACATCATATTGTCTAATAACATTTCCATCACTTGCGACTTGCTATTGTGTGATCATGGTGTCACATCTAAGTGTTACGAGTATAGGTTGGAAACTCTTTTATGTTAATATGTTGTTGCCTAATTTAATTTTTGTTTCTTTCATTCTTCATTATGTGTTTTCTTTTCATCATTCTAGGACATCGACTCCAGTGTGTGTTATATGCTATATTTTTCTACTTCCATTGTTTGTTTCATTCTCTTTTCCCTTCTATCGCTTTCCCATAACTATGTTCTTGTTTTCCCCTCTTCAATTTCGCGTTGAGTTTTCATATTAGCAATTAGTGTTTCCTTTGACAAGTATGGAGAACATGGCTCTTCCTATCAATTATAAAGAAAAAACAACTCAACTCAATCTCTTTGAAGAAATTCTAGAAATGTAGAATAAGATAGCCCAAATTTAGATTCAATTGGCCCTCTTGTCATCCCAATGGACCTCATCAATGGAAATTTTGGTATTTAATGTCACATGCCCCCTCAAGTTACCATTAGATGAATGGGGTAATTATATTATTTTTTTTTAATTACGAGTTTAATGGTTCCATAAATATAATAGTATATAATATATAGTATATATAGTAAATTTTATTTTATATTATTTTTATGCCTGCCAAAATCCAAAGGCATCCACTCTCCACATTAGCTAGTGCCTTCTGGGTGGGTCCTACTAGACACGTCACCCCATTCACCCTCTCCTAGCATTTGAAATTATCCTGGCACCTCATATCTTATGGTGACACTTTATTCTGCTAGTAACAGAATGTCAGGATGACCTGGTTGTGGGTCCTTCCTCTGCCAATGAGAGCTCTATCGAGCTTGCATGTATGGTCACATAGCCAACCCACTTCACCACATTGATTCCCTTTTGAAACACTACCGAAAGCACCCCTTTTACTTCTCACTAGGTTTCCCTTACCAGGTTTATGTGGATGGTGGGGTTGTATGGCCTCTTCCCCATTGGTCTACCATGACCAACTCCCTGCTGCCATCACAACCACTCTCACATCATCCCGTTTTCCTTCATCTCGACACTTGCAAATAGCCTACCCTCTTATTCTCTTTTGGGGTTATGGTTTCAGGCCGGCATGGCCGGTGGGACCCTTCTCAACCAATAGGATGGCACGTATCGTTGCGTGGAGTGACTTACGACATCCTGCTAGCTTACCTCCTGATGCTTTACATTTTGCTCTTACTTTAAAATTTCGGGTGAACTTCGTCAGGCTGACTCAACAAGTGGCCAGTGCCCGAACTAATAGTACCACAACAACGGTGTGGGTTTGAACACGTATCCCTTTTATGTCATCCCTCTAGGCCTTGCCCGACATTTCACTTTGCGCCTTGTATTTTTTTCTTTTGGGCTAGGCGGCCGGACCTATGTGGCTATGGGCCTACCATTCCAACCAATCACAATCCTGTTGGGCACATGTCATAGTGCCACATCATCCCACTTCTTTTCACTCGAATTTTCTTTGCCCATTCCCTTAGAAATGTTTCAGGGTAAAATTTCTGGGTTTTATCTACAGGCCATGTTAGTTTGGTGGGTCGCACCCCTACACGACCCTTGCTCCCGATTGGGACACATAGTGACACTTTCACCTCATCCCGCTCCCTTCCGCCTACACCTTATGCCAGTGCTCTGGGAAAACCTAATAGGATGACCTATCAAGTAGGTCCATCCCCAACCAATAACATTACAATCAAGCTTGGATGGGCACCATTGTGTCCCGACCATCGTGTTGCACAAAAAATTGTCACGTTGACATTCTGCAATCTGTGTGAGTCCATTACCACTCATACTTTCCTCCTTTGCAAGTCTTAAACCTTAGTTCGTCATATCAAGCCTTGAAAATAAGAGAAAGCCCTCAAAAGTCTCTAAAACTTTGGTTCTGTTAGCCTCCTGCTCATAGCAGGTATTCAACTTTCATGATTGACATTTTTACATGCTAAATATGTCATGCTCCGCAGGCCGCAATGTTCCATATTTGATACTCAGGCCAAAGAAGTGTCCATGAGAGTCTGCCAGCCTAAGTGCCTCTGTTGTATTCTAATTTTGAGGAGTTATTCCATTTTCGAATAATTTTCAGTTAAAGGGAGGTCCAAACAGCTCAATCTTGGTCTCCCTGGGTTTCAATTTCCTGTTGTAGAATATAGAGAATCATTGTCTGTCCAAACAGCTTAATCTGGGCAGATTCTTAGATAGGTAGAGAAGCAAGGGTGCTCAATAGCCTAATCTGATCCCCTGGATGAAATAAGTATATATGTAGATAAGAGGATAGTAGAAAAGAAAAGTTGTAAAGTTGGGTTTGCAAGTTCAAGTGCACCCAAACCAAAGAAGATAAAATGTTAGGTGTATTAGGCTGGGTCGGTAGTTTGAGGTTGCAGGAGCAGATTGTTAATCACTTGTGGTCTTGTCAAGAAGGACTCATATCATTTATGGCATTGGCACCAGGCAGTGACTTGATGGTACAACAGTGGAAGCATGAATAACTTCCCCTTCATTCCCCCAGAAATAATTTACTAACATCCCCTCAAGGACCTTGGGATCTGCCCAACAAGTCCTGCTTTCAGTTCATTTGTGAGAAATATCAAGTCAAGTTTTGACTTTCCTCAATGAAAAGAAGCCACATTTCTTGTGTAAAATCATTTCTCCATATCTCATTCAAATCACATGTCTAAGTTCCAGATCTTGAACTTAGCATCATTTCCCTTATATTTCCATTTCACCAAGTCATATTAATTGCTAAACTTTATTATGTAACTCCCTATCTATCTCCCCTTCCCCTACTAAAACTATGTTAAACAACTCCCCTATATACTTATCACCCCCCTTGGTTGAAAAATAACCATAAAGTATCCCTTGGGAATTACTAAGTTTGCTTGAAACTTAGTAAGAACCTTCCATTTGTCTCAAAAAAACTGTCTTTCAATGCCTTTAGACTCCTTTCATGGCATAAAACCTCCCTCCGATCTCATATTTTCCCCTTTTCCTTTCATAAAAACCCACATTTCTAATGTTTATCCCCGCCGTATGAATAAACAAATGTTAAAACAACGCGCGGGCCCCGTCCCTAACCTTCCGCCGTCTTACTTGTCCCGTCGGCCGTTAGATTTGGCGCACCCTAAGATCTATGGTGGGCGGGCCTTTTCCTGTCCCGATGTGCTGGGGGTTAGCGTCCGGGAGATGGGCGGTTTTCCCGTCGTACTTCCGCCATGTGTCGCCCTCCCGGCTATGGCGGAGCCCCTTCCTCCGAAACCACCCATGCCCAAAGGCGGTGCGCCTAAAACCTCATACTGTTTCCCCCCCTGCGTGATGTAAGCACCACGTCACCCTGCCACGTCACCCTGCCACGTCAACCTACCGCTTCCCCCCTGCGTGACGTAAGCACCACGTCACCCTGCCACGTCACCCTGCTGATGTCATCATCTGTACTGGGTCCCACTGCTGACATCACCTTCCGTACCGCTAACATCACTCGCCGTACCGCTGACGTCATCCGCCGAAAGGAAAGCGTGCAAGTGCGAAATCGATGCTTCGGAGGCCCGGAATCAAATTCAGAGGCATTTTTTGATGCGTGATTAGCACCACATCGCTACGAGAAATAGGCCAAAATGGGGAATCTTTATTTTCAGCAATTATTTTTGCCTCGAAAGGGTAGAAAAGGGGCGATTTAACAGTTTTTAGCATATCAGAGAAAAGAAGAGGCCCATATTCAATTAAAGAGTATCAGTGAGGCGGAAAAGAGTATCAGATCGACCATAAGAAAGCGATAAAACCACTTAAGGCTCTCAGACCACAGTTAATGCACAGTAAAGCCACTCAAGGGCAGTGGAACAGAGACCAATGCACAGTTATGATGAATGGCCAGCGCATAACAGCAAAAGACAGATAACCTCATTTTTGAAACAGCTGCCCCCAGCACAACATTAGATAGATATTTTTCATTACTTATAAGACAAGTTAGGTTAACTGCATTTATTTCCTAAAGATCTTCTAGCAGATCTTTTTTGTAGATATTTTGCCTGTAAATACAACCCTGAGCAGTGTAATAAGGGTTGGTGGGTTGTTTGGTTGATCTCTCATTTTGAGAGCTGCACTGTAAATATTAAGAACTTCTGTAATCAAATATTGCTGGAATGATTGCCTCTGAACTGACTCGTTGTGCTTTTGATGGCTGAAGAAATTGGTATGGAATTCTCGTGCTTGCTCATGGTTTAATAAGTTTTTCCTCCCTTCGTTTATCAGTTTATACATAGCTGTACCAAATATATATCATAATCTAAGTTGTAGGAAGAAAGAATAGCCCAGAATTGGTTTTCATGCCCTCTGTGCTCAATTCGTGTAACTTTTCCATGTTTTCCTCTGAAATTAGTGATGAATATGCATTCTTAATTGCGCATGTTTAAGTTATTCCCTTCATCATATGAATGTTGTCTGGGATTCTTCATTGCCCCATACAGCTTTCATCCACTTTCCCTCTTTGGCTGGATGAAAGATCCTTGATTGCCTCTCATCCCTTGACCTCCATTTCATCCTTGTTCCAGCACAAATGATTGTTCCATGTGTAGCTATCCTGCTCCATATTCCCCTCTTCTACCAAAGAAAACACACCTTTCAGTTCACATTCATTGACTCCATGCCCAATGGTTTGAACTTCTTGCATTTTGCATGCTAACTCTGTTTGAATAGATCAACCATCCCATCAATCAAAACCAAAACCCATGTGCCTCATATCTAGCCTAAAATCATTCCTTAAATAAAGCTAAATCACAAAGAGAGAGCCCTCTCTGACTGCTGGTAGGCTAGGACCTGCAGTCCAAAGATTGGATTGTGGTTACCTCGGTCGTATTCCCTTGGGAGTCAAAGGGAACAACCTGAGTGATAACAGGTTCCGCACTTTCTCTTAGCATTACCTATGGTCCCGCACCTAATGGTCATGTCCCCTATGCACCTGACCGCTCTGTCTCTGTGTTATGGGTGCGGACCCTTGTAAAAGTTAAAAAGGTGCAAGTATATTCTTAAAAACTCACTTTGAGTCATTTCTAGAAGCTTCTGGAAGGAATCTTGAGGTGGAAAGTTCGCTCCCTTAAGGTTCATGCATCCCATACCTTAAGGAGCTAACCCCTTGATGTGAGGAGCTTATCCCTTCATAGGTGGACCTGTAACCTCCTTCCTCTACGCTATAAAATGAAGCTGGGTTGGTTACTTGGGAGGTTGAAAGTTGAATATTTTTGAGGTGAAATGCTGCTGGAACTTAGTCTTCTTAATTGAGCTTTTATGAGGAGAGATTACATACCTCTTTGATCTCATTTGGAAGAGTGTAAGGATTTTCAAAGTAAAGGAGATTCTTGTTTCGGACCCCGGGAAGAGCTTGTTCAACATCAAGGCTGAAAAGGTTGTAAGGTTCTTCTACTTTAAAGTTAATACAAATAAGTTTGTTTTTCTCAATAAGCTGTTGTTTTATGGTTTATTTTATGGATTCCTTGATCACCATAATGGACATGATTTATGATATTAGCTATGTAGGTGTTATTTGATGTTTTCTTGTTTGTGATTGCAGGTTCTCAAAAGGAAACTCTTTCGGATGGTTGAAGGATGGCTACTGCAAACTAGTGTTGGACTTAAGGTAGGGTCTAAACACCTCTATAGTTTTTATTTATGAATCACATATGTTTAGAGAAAGATAGATTTGTTTGTCTGCTTGTTGCTAGACTATCTTCTGATACTAGGGAGATCAGCCTTGTCTGCAAGATCGATTTATCCTGCCAACAAATTGGCGACCATACTGGGGAACTGAATTTGGTTTTTTGGTTTTCCTTTGTCTTTGACTTGAGAAACTTGTTCTCGTTTCTAGTTTTTGCTTGATGTGTGTGGGATTGGGTAGTTTTTAGAATCTGTATTATTTTTTGTTTTTTGTTTTTTTTTGTTTTTTGTTTTTCCCGAAGTTTTCAGGGGACCGCACTTTCATTTTACAGACAGTGCGGACATCTCCGCACTTTTCATTTAGTACATAGAGTGGTACCGCATCTGGTTCTACTGGAAGCCTGCGGACCCTGTCAAATTTTTGAAAAACCTAAAAATGTTTTCTTCCAGTTAAGTTTAGGTTTTGTGTGGTTGCATCTTCCGGATTCATCGCATCTGTTGTTTTAGTGCATCGACGTTTCGAACCAGCCACTGTGGTTCATCATCAGGATGAGAATTATTGAAGAAGTCAGAGATGGGTGAAGGTGAATAAATAGGTGAAGATGAGGGAGCGTGCAGGACCGACAAGTTCCAGATATGAGGAGTGGTTTATTAATTAAATTTAGGATGGAATTTATTTTTATTCTAATAAAGAGTTTAATATACTTTTCATTTATTCTTTTATTTATTTGATTGTGTTTTGAATTAGATTGACCTAATCGTGCTTTTGGTTATGGATGGTCTTATTAGTTCATTTGTATAAATGTTTATGTAAAATCATTATGTTTAATTATTATGTTTTGATGTGATTTGTCGATGCACTAAAACAACAGATGCGATGAATCTGGAAGATGCAACCACACAGAATGCAAATCGCAGAAGTCTCAAATCCAAAGTTTAGGTTTTATTTAAGGTCTTTAGTGTCTACCCAGATCTGCATGTGTTTTGTCAAAAAACTCTTGTGAGTAAGTTCCATTGGTATTTTTGTTTTAGATGATTTTCTAGAAGTTTTGCATGCCTGGATTGTTTTTCACTTGGTCTCTGTAGTGACTCAAAGATCAGAAGCCTAAGAAACCTTAGATTACCCTGGTGTCTTTTTGTCTTCTTGATGAGTCTGACTGGTTTGTGAAATCTGTCCTTTGTGAGAAATAGATGTAGTTTTCTCTTTGCAAATCTTTGAACGAACTTGGTTATAAGTTTTGAATTTCATTTTTATAAAATAAAACATATTTGGATGTTTTTTGATTGATTTGTTATTCTGAACGAATTAATCCTTAGTCTACTGAACAACTAAGTAAAACGTCCTAAAAAATAATTGAAGCTTTTATTCAATTAGGTTTTTAGAAGTTTTTAGATCTCAAGATTAGATTTGTAGTTTTGAGTGTTTTCTAGAACTTGTAGAATCTCTTTTGAAAGAAATTGTTTTTTGTAGTTTCGAGTTTTGAAAAGGGAAAGGGATTTATTGTGAGCATAATTAGTAGTCTAGTTTTGAGTTCTTATTGAAAAAGGAAAAAATATTTTCTTTTCATTTACATGTTGAAAGAAAGATTTGTTTCTCAAAGAATTGCATTATCGAACTCTTTCTTTTAGCTAGAAATTCATTGAAAGAAAAACGAATTGTTTATCATTTTAGGTGCATTTTTTGTATTCTTGGAGTCGAGTCTTCACACCATCAAAATTTCATTTCCATACCTATTGAATTAAAGAACAACCCATAAAAGTAATGCTTAATTAAAATTGATCTAGTAATCTTTTTTATTTCTAGGGATCTTATCACCAATATAGCTTAGGCTAGTATCTTGGACTAGGGAGTAATTAACTCTCCAAGATAGTTAAAACAAACAAGTAGCTATATCTTGCGGTAGGAAATAAATCCAATTGTAATTGATACATTTTGGGAAGCTTCTCTTAAAGGAGTCAATCACGAGATTATGTCTAAACCTTTGAGACAATCAAGTTTGTTTATTTGGGAAAGATAGAAGATTTGCGCGTATTATAAATGGTAAACCTTGCATTAACCATTGTCAAGGAGCCTGGGGTCACTTGTTGGTAAACCTCGGATTGATCATGTCGAGGAGAATTCAAGGGGATTGAGCTTTGTTACTCCGCCCTTGCACGTAGATCGGATCGTAGACTATTCCCCCAGTTGTATTTGTTGTTGTTGGCAACCTTAGTGTCCATAAACTTAAGATTTTTTCCTAAGGTGACGGCGAAGGATGGGTATCACTGTACCTGGAGCAGATGTGGACTAGACTCACTTGGACTCTCTGGGGGGTTCTCTTCACTCAAGATGGTTTTGTGAAGAAACTTGTGCCAGTCTGTTTCATTAAGTAGGTTGTTGGGGTAACTGTTCCAACTGCCCTTTCTATATTAAAATTCTATGACATTGGATTTCATCACCAACTAGTGTTTTTAGTACGGGAAGTTACTGTTTCTGTGTGGTTTGAACTCTTATATTTTTTAGGCGTGTGATTCAATTGTTTGTTTTTTTAGAGACTTTAGGTGGTTTTATTGAAATTTTCTTTGTTTGCGTGTGAGTAATTAAATATTTAATCATGGCTGAATTACCGAGACAATCTCGTAGACTTCGGGGGCAACCTCCTAAGTATACACCAAGCCAGCTTGAAGGGCTACGAGCTCTTGTATCACCTAGTGAAAGTAGTGTTGGGTCACCAGAAGCCAGAGAATCATCTTTAATTGTTCATCCTGATTATCAAGTTCAAACAACAGAGTATATTTTTGAACCAATTTCATTTTATGAAGTTACTGGTAGTATTTCTCCTACCAGTGAATTAGCTAAAGAACCTGAAATTTCTGAGCCTGAAACTGAACTTATTGCTACTCCATCTTCAGGATTTGCTTCTCCAAATTCTAGTGGTCCTGGTTCACCCAGGGTAGGAAATATCATTACCCAAAATCTTCCTTCTGGCCTCATTTCTATTGAAGAATTTGTCAGTCCGGATGAAGACGTAACTCTTCCTGAAAATCAACCAACTTTGGATCTTAGGGAGCGTGAATCAATTTTCTACAGTCCTTTTAGGAGCAACGCTTGGTACGTATCATTAACAAATTTTTTAGAAAACCCGGGTCTTAGTTTTTCACCACCTCGAATTCCTTTTCATCCTACGCCCAGAGGTTATTATCCTCCTTTGAATATGTCGAGATGGTCATCTATGTTTTCCCAAACACCGAAAACATTTTTATATGGTGGTCCTTCTGTTCCTTCATGGTACTAGTCATTCGCTGGTACTTTTTCAGGAGCATCTCCTCAACCAATTGAACATGAGATATCAATTGGTAATAATGAAACTCAAGTGTTGAACGTAGAAGAAATTCTTATGATGTCTAGTAGTATTCCAAATCCACAACCTCAAGGTAGTCATTTACCGCATGGAGGGCAACCTCAAGGTAGTCAGTTACTGCTTGGGGGGCAACCTCAAGGTAGTCATTTACCACCTGGGGGGCAACCTCAAGGATAGTAAATACCTTCGGGACAATACATACATCATGGTCAACCCCAGACTTAGTACATACCTCAAGGTCAACCCCAGTTTCAATATATACCTCAAGGTCAACCCCAAATTCAGTACATGTCTTAGGGTTATCAACTTCAAGGTCAGTACCCAACTCAAGGTTTCCAACCACCTTCTGGTCAATAATTTGTACAAGGAGCTAGAAATGTACCACTTAATTATCAGCCATACGTTCAACCTGGCTATGGTCCTCCATATGCACAACCTTTTATAGGTCCATACCCCAAAATGAATATGATGTGGGATCCATCACAAACTCAACAGACTATGCAACCTAATGTGTAGTTATCAAGTCAACCTCGACAACCTTTGGTTTCTGGTTCAACCCAGCTACCTGTCTAGCCTATTGTTCAAACCTCTGCACCTGGTTTAGTTCAGCATCCTGGGCCTAGTTCACCTCGAACTCCGCCTCAAACTGCTGCTGCAACTACTGCAACTTCTGTTCAACCTACCACACCTGTTTCTGGAGTATCGATAGCTGTGGTTTCTATTGTTCCTGCATTAGTGCAAACTCCTCAAGCCTCTTTACCATAGTGAGAACCTACAGTCCAGACTTCGGTCTAGATGCCTGGGGACAAGCTAGTCCAAGTATGGTTGTCACAAGTCAACCGCAATTTACTTATCAATTGTACCAGGGACAATATCAATTCGGTCCTACTGTACAAAACCCAGTTATTAGTATCAAATGTACCTTGCATATACTTATGAGCAGCCTCAACAAC
Organism: Pinus taeda; assembly: GCA_000404065.3. NCBI lineage: Eukaryota > Viridiplantae > Streptophyta > Pinopsida > Pinales > Pinaceae > Pinus > Pinus taeda. The sequence continues at coordinate 203,513 of APFE030596072.1, forward strand.
CCCAATTTGGTATGTTAATCCTGGTTTTCCGGGAGGTTATAATATTACTAATGCAAATCCAATTCCAGGTTATCCTGGATATCCTCCTCCTAGGGCTAGTCTTGTTACCCAAGGTTTTCACGACCCTAACCGTCAGTTACCTTTTATTGCAACTTTGGATTTACTTGATTTGTCACGCATTACGAACGATCTGATTTACTATCTTCTGTATTGGCCGCCAATGCCTAATAAGTTGCCAAGTGATATCCCAAAGTTCGAGGGTAAGTCAGGAGAAGATCCATCAAATCATGTGATGACTTATCACCTCTGGTGTGAATCTAATTCCATTATTGATGGTTCAATTCGCTTACGTCTTTTTCAACGAACTCTAATTGGTCTTACTGCCAAATGGTACATTAAGTTACCACAAGGATATTTTTATAATTTTAGTCAGTTAGCTACTTCTTTCTTAACTCATTTTCAGTTGCTTGTCAGATACGAAAATGCAACAGAATTGTTAACTTCACTAAAACAATCCATGTCAACATATATTTCTGATCATATTCATGAATGGTGACGTAGAAGGCGTTTAGTGAAAGTTTTTATTCCGGATCAAATTTTAGCGGAATGGTTTGTTAAATCATTGTTACCTAAAATCACCGAAGATGTGGCTAAGGCAGGAGTTGTTACTGAAGAGCAAGTCATTGCTCAGGCTCTGTACCTTGACCTCGTCTATACGCAGTCAGGTACTTTAAATGAAAAAATCCCCGACCTTCTAAAACACGGACAAATAACTGCAGCTCCTCATGGTATGATTGGTTTAGTTAGTACTAAAAGCATGAATAAATCTTCAAAGAATTCTTCTCCTATTATAACTTTACCAGATTCCCCGACAGGAGACTCTTCCACTGAAATTCCTGCCAATATCCATGTCATAGAATCATCTACAACCAAATCAAAATCTGGTGGTAAAAAGAAGGGGAAGAAGAAAAATAAACAAAAATCAAAAGCGAAAACAGATAAAAATGAATCTACTAACGAGAAACGTAAACCTCACTATCCTTATCTCATTTGCGATGAGGATCATTTTACCAAAGACTGCCCACATCGAGAAGAGGTTTCGAAAATCGTCAAAGGTTCTCAAACGCTCGCTGTCTTGAAGGATCCTTTTCCTAATCAAGATCGTAAGATGATCAGTTCTTCCTCAAATGCCTCAGAAGAACCCATTATGATGATGTCTCATGTCAGGATTGTGACGTGATCGCAAGATTATGGTAGTAAAAATCATGTTGGTGGTAAAGAAGCAGAATCTTCTAATGCAAACCCATCAACTTCAACTCCTCCCGGTTCTGATCCGCTACAGATCAAGAAACCTAACTCTGACTTAGTAATCAAACCGCCTACTAAAGGTATACTTCGGAAATTAGCTTTCAATCCACATGTGAGAGCTGCTCAGAATTATAACATTGTTGAAGACTTAGCTATTTCCCCTTCAACAATGTCGGCTTTGGAAGTGCTGCAATCATGCCTAGCACAACGTAAATTACTATTGTCTACTATATGAGTTGTTGATATTCAGGATTCGAACCTAATAATCTTCGATTTAGAGAATAGTACACCCTACCTACCTCATCAAATTGCTTTCCAGATTCCAGTGTTAGTCAAAAACAGACCTTGCTTTCGGACTATGATTGATGAGGGAGCTTCTACATGTATTATGTCGATCTAGTGTTGGAGATCTCTTGGTTCTCCTACACTCAATCAGTCTCTGACGATTCTAAAGGCTTTTGATGGCTGTGGGTTCCATCCTTTTGGTATTTTGTAGGGGTTACCTATAGGGGTCAAAGGAAAAACTGTAAATCTAGATGTGGAAGTGGTTGATGCCCCTCTAGATTACAACCTTCTCTTGGGTCGCAGTTGGTCTTATGCTATTATTGCTGTTGTTTCATCGGTCTTTCGGCTTATTAAGTTTCCTTATAATGGAAAGATTGTTACGATAGACCAGCTGACTTATTTTTCATCCGACCTAGCCTCTTCAGATAGTATTCAACATCCCTTACAAGGATGTTGGGGTAGGTTTGATTAAAGATTCTGGTTTACTAGGAACTTTTTCCTTCCCTCCACCTAACGTATTGCCTTCTATTGCAACTATTCATGTGAATTCATCGAACACTATTGCTTTTGATGATCCTTGGATTATACCTTCTGATTCTAAGGCGGATTCATTTAATGGCGCGATGCCTTTGAGTCCCTTTGAAATTGCATATCAAGCTGTACAGTCGTTTTCTGACTCTTGTTCAATCAAAACTGATCCAATGAATGTGGTCCATGGGGAATCACTTTCGATATCAACCTCAACTTCAACAACATTTTCTGAGCTTGTTCATACTGATGAGCAGATTCGTGAACTTTTGTCTATTGATGATTTACCATGGGAAGATCTTCATCATCGATCTTCATTTTTACTTGAGCTTGATCATTTTGAAAATGATTTTTCATCTATTTTTACCATTGACTATGTCAAAGAACCACATAATCCGTTACAACATCCTGATTCTGAGTTAAATTTGGGAAATATCTCTCGAATGGTTTCTATTGACATTTCAGTTAAATCCGGAATTATTGAAAACATTCATATAGGTGCTTCCTGCATGGATGATGAGATCCAAACTTATAAAGCCCTATTTCAAGAATTTCGCGACGTGCTTGCTTGGTCATATGAAGAAATGTTAGGAATCAATCCATCAATTATTGTCCTTGAAATTAAAACTTATCCCGATGCTAAACCTACCTGGCAACGTTTGCGTCAGATACATACAAGAAAGGCCGCTTCTATTAAAGTTGAAGTTGAGAAATTATTTCATGCAGGTTTCATTTATCCAATTCCTTTAACAGATTGAGTATCGAATATTGTCCCTGTTAACAAAAAGCAAGGAACGATAAGAATATGTATCGATTATAGGGATATTAATCGAGCTTGTCCTAAAGACAATTATCCAAACCCCTATATCGATGATTGTGATGATTGTGCTGGCAATGAAATGTTCTCCTTTATGGATGGTTTTTTCGGTTACAATCAAATCAACATACTCCTTGTTGATCAACCTAAAACGACTTTCATTTGTCCATGAGGGACATTTTCTTATTGCAAATTACCTTTTGGATTGAAGAACGCTGGAGCAACTTTTCAAAGGGATATGTCTTATGCACTTCATGACATCAAGCACATTGTGTAGCCTTATATCAATGATTTAACTGCCCATTCATTACGTAGAGCCGATCATCTCACTCATTTACAAGCTATCTTTATGAGATGTAAGCATTATCGAATTAGGCTGAATCCAAAAAAATGTGTATTCTATGTAGAAACGGGTCGTTTACTGGGATTTTTCATTTCAAAAGCTGGCATTTGTGTCGATCCCTCGAAGGTTGAAGCTATTGTCAATTTACCTCCTCCTTCGACTCTTCGCCAACTCCAAAGTTTGCAAGGGAAAGCAAACTTTTTATGTCGTTTCATTCCTAACTACGCTGAGATAACAAAAGGTTTTACCAGGTTGTTGAAACAGAATACTCCATTCCTTTGGGATGAGATCACTGACAAATATTTTGATGCACTTAAACACGCATTAACCCATGCACCGTTATTGCATCCTCCCAATTACAACCAAGATTACTTTTTGTACCTCACCGCTTCTCATTCCACCATTGGAATGGTTTTAGTTCAGGAAGATGAATCCAGCAATGAACATGTGATTTACTATCTTAGTCGAATTCTTAATCTGACTGAACTTAAATATTTGCAAGTGGAGAAATTGGCCTTGGCAGTTGTTCAAGCTGTCCAAAGATTTCGTCACTACATCTTATTATGCAAAACCATGGTAATTTCTGACTGTAACCCTATGATGTATATCTTGACCAAACAATTGCTAGATGGCAAGTATTCCAAATGGATAGTTATCCTGCAGGAATTTGACTTGGAATTTGAAAAATCCAAGGCAAAGAAATCTTTGGTTTTTGCGGAACTGATGTGTGATTTTCCGCATACTGATACTGAAACTGTGGCAGAAGAGCCCATTGCGGACTAATCCTTGTTTCTTATTAGTACTCTTGATCCATGGTATGGAGATATTATTGTTTATCTCCAAATCCAATCTTTTCGGCCTGAAATCTCATGATCTTAGCAACAGAAAATATGTTTCCAATCCCAACAATGCAATATTATTGGAGATACACTCTATCCTCGTGGGGCGGATTTTATTTTCCGACGTTGTCTAACTCATGAAGAAGCTGAAAAGGTTCTCAATGAATGTCACTCTAGAGCATGTGGCAGTCATATGTCTGGGTATGCCATAGCCCAAAAGATTTTGCTTGTTGGTTATTTCTGGCCATCCTTATTCAAAGATTGTATCTATGCAGTTCGGAAATGCCACAATTGTCAAATTTTTTATCGTAAGATGAGTGCTCCACCCTCTCCTCTCCACCCTATAATTGTTGTCAATCCTTTAACAAAGTGGGGTATTGACTTTATTACATGTAACCCTCACTCGACCGATTGGCATGCATATATCATCCTCGCGGTAGAATCTTTTACTAAGTGGGCCGAGGCGATGCCTACATTTTCAGCAGATGAAAAAACTACTGCAACTTTCATATTCAATCATATAATTGCTAGATTCGGTGTTCCTCAAGCTATTATTACTGATCATGGAAGTCATTTTCAAAACATCATGATGAATGAACTGACAGATCAAGTTGGCCTGCATCACAATAGTTCTACTCCATATTACCTACAGGCTAATGGTCTGGTTGAAAATATCAATAAAGTTTTAGTCACTATGATCCAACGAATCATTGGTATTCATAGGTCGAATTGGCATAACATGTTATTTTCAGCACTTTGGGCATATCGAACCTCAGTGAAAACATCAACTGGTTTCACTCATTTTCAACTTGTTTATGGTTTGGAAGTAGTGTTACCTATTGAATGCGAAATTCCATCATTACAAATAGCCATAGAATTAATCCCAGCCACTTATGAAAAGGAGAAACGTTTTTGTACTTAGCTTAGCTAGATGAGAATCGACGTAATGTTGCATTAGCAATCGAAACTCATGCGAAACGAATAAAAGATCAGTACGACCGAAATGTTACACCTCGTAATTTTTCGGAAGGAGACCTAGTCTTACTTTATGATCAAGCAAACGATAAGCTAGGGGCTGAAAAATTTGTACCTATGTGGCATGGTCCTTTTAGTGTTAAGTGAAAGCTGGAAAAAGGGGCCTATGAATTGGTAGATTTTGACGGTGTCTCTTTGGGTAAACTCAGAAATGGGTTTTATTTGAAGAGATATTATGCTTAAATTTCGGTGTGGAGATTTTTGTTAGATTAGTTTCTTTATAGCTGGTGTGTTTTAAATTAGAAAAATGTGCCTAGTTTAGAGAGTGCTTTTATCATTATTCCTGCTTATCTTGATTTTACTCTTGATATTGCAGATGTCGACTTCTCTTCAAACATACATTGCTTTTTGCTGATGGTGCTTGTCGTAGTACACGGAACATTTCTTCCACAACTTGGGTTATCTATTCACCCTCTGATGAGTTAGTATCTATGCATGGGGTAAGCCTTAATCAAACAAAAAATAACATTGCAGAGTATAGTGCAGTGATTGAGTTATTATCTGAATCCATCTGATTTGGGATTCGGAGTTTGATTGTTAGGTTAGAGTCTGAACTCGTTGTATTACAGCTTAACGGTGTTTATGCCATTAGAAATCCAGTGTTATTAAGATTATTTTTGAGAGTTCGTCTCTTGGAACGTGAATTTGACTACATTGAATATCAGCATAGTCCAAGACATTTAAATACATTAGCAGATGCAATTGCTTCACGTATGATA
>APFE030596080.1:0-107981 GCA_000404065.3 Pinus taeda
GTTCAAAGCATATGACAGGTGATAAAGAAAAACTTGAACCATATAGTGTTTTAGAAAAGGGAAAGAAAGTTTCTTTTGCAAATGATACCCCTACAGTCATAAAAGGGAAAGGCACTGCTAAGTTGAAAGAAAACGTCAAAGCTGGAAATGTTTTGTATGTTGATGGCTTGAAGCATAATCTACTGAGTGTCAGTCAGATGTGTGATCAAGGAACCGAGGTAATATTTTGATCAAATGGGTGTAGTGTTCATGATCTTGATACAGGAGAAATAGTGATCAAAGGCAAAAGAACTCCAAATAATTTATACATATTTGAAGAAGGACAACAACAATGCTATTTGAGCAAGGATGATGAACACTGGTTATGGCACCGAAGGTTGGGGCATCTAAGCTTCTCACAAATAAGGAAAGCATGCAAATACCAGGTAGTTTGTGGTCTTCCAGATATCAAAATTCCAGACAACACTATATGCAAATCATGTCAGTTTGGTAAACAAACCAGAACTAAGTTCCTGAGAAGGAAGGATCAGCTAGCAGGCCTCTTGAGCTAGTCCATACAGATGTATGTGGTCCATTACAGACAAGATCACCTGAAGGAGAAGAATACTTTATATTATTCATAGACGACTTCTCCAGGATGGTTTGGTTAGGACTTATGAAGCACAAAGATGAAGCATTCGATAAATTCAAATCTTTCAAAGCCTTGGCTGAAAACAAATCAGATCACAAAATTAAGTGCCTCAAGTCTGACAGAGGTGGGGTGTTTACCTCAAATGAATTTTTCGATTTCTATGAAGAACATGGAATAAGAAGGGAATTATCTATAGCTAGGACTCCTTAGCAAAATGGAGTGGTGGAAAGAATGAATAGAACAGTTCAACAAATGGCTCGTGCTATGCTTGATGAGTCTGGAACTCCCGCAACCTTCTGGGGTGAAGCTGCATTTGTTGCGGTTGTTATTCTCAACAAAACAAATGTCCGAGTGAACAACACTCAAATTCCTCATGAGCTCTGGTATGGTTGGAGACCCTTCGGTAAAGCATTTCAAATTTTGGAAGCAAATTTCTATATTAAATATTATTATGAACAACATGGAAAACGTGAACCTAGAGTAGATGAGGCATTCTCCTTGTTATTCTCCCCACAGCAAATGGTATATAGTGTTACAATAAAAGACTTGGAAGAATTGTTGACAACATTGATGTAGTGGTTGATGAAAAAGGATACATTCCTAGGCAAGTAAATTATGAAATTATCGAAGAGGATGAAGACTAACCTCAAAATCAGACTGATGATGAAGAAGAACCTCAAGCGGCACCAGAGGAACAGATAAGGATAGAAGAGAAGATGCCATCCAGGGTATGTTCAGAAGAATCATCCAGAATCTCAAATTTTGGGGCAAAAGGAGGAAGATATACAAAGAAGAAGAACAATTGCAGAAGCCTCAAGCTATTTGGCTTTGCTCTTCTCCATTGAACCACAAAATGTAAAAGAGGCATGCAAAGATGAATGTTGGGTCAAGGCAATGGATGAAGAACTTGAGCAGATCGATAGGAACAACACTTGGGAGTTTGTTCCTAGACCAAAAGATAAGAATGTCATAGGAACAAAATGTATCTTCAAGAACAAGTTGAATGAAAATGGGGAAGTTATTAGAAACAAGGCCAGACTTGTTTGTAAAGGGTATGCTCAACAAGAAGGAATATACTTTGAAGAAAATTTTTCTCTTGTTGCTAGACTTGAGGCCATCTGAATGTTCCTTTCTCTCTCAAGCTTTCAGAAGTTTAAAGTATTTCAAATGGATGTGAAATCAACCTTTCTGAATGGAGACTTAGAAGAAGTGTACATTGAGCAACCAGATGGTTTCATTCTTGGGAATGATCCAAATCTTCTGTGCAAACTAAAAAAGGCTCTCTATGGTCTTAAACAGGCTCCAAGGGCTTGGTACTATCATTTGGACAAATATATTCATCAACAAGGATTTTTGAAAGGATCAGTAGATAGCAATCTTTATATAAAAATTGAAAATAACAAATTGCTAATACTTGTTGTGTATGTCGATGATATTATCTTTGGCAGCAATGAAGAAGCTATGAGTCAAAGCTTTGCCTTGGTGATGTAGAAAGAATTCGAAATGTCTTTGATTGGAGAACTGACTTACTTTCTTGGATTGCAAATCTAACAAAATGAAGGCGGGATCTTCTTGTCTCAAACCAAGTATCTCAAACAGATTTTGAAGAAATATGGCATGGAAGATGCAAAACCAGTATGTACACCCATGGTAACAGGATGTAACTTCAGTGCAAATGATGAATCAGCAGCAGTGCATCAACCAGCCTACATATCTATGATTGGAAGTCTACTTTATTTGACAGGTACCAGACCAGACATCATGTATGCAGTGGGAATAGTTGGAAGATTTCAGGAAAATCCAAAGGAAACTCATCTTCAGGTAGTGAAGAGAATTTTCAAATATCTTCAAGGGACTCAAAATTATGGCTTATGGTATCCTAGAGATACAGATCTCACTCTTCATGCTTATACAGATGCAGATTGGGCCGGAAGCACGGATGATAGGAAGAGCACAAGTGGTGGTGCATTCTTTATGGGTTCCAGATTAGTATCTTGGTTCAGCAAGAAACAAAGTTCGATTGCCTTGTCTATAGCTGAAGCAGAATATGTTGTTGCTGCATCTTGCTGCACTCAACTCCTGTGGATGATGCAGACCTTGCATGATTTTCAAATCACTTGTACACCACCTATCTCCATCTTATGTGATAATACAAGTGCAATCAGCATTTCAAAGAACCCAGTCATGCATTCAAAGACCAAGCACATACCGATCAAGTATCATTTTCTCCGGGAACAAGTGCTTCAACAAAAGGTCAAGTTGGAGTATGTTCCTTCTAAGGAACAATTTGCTGATATACTAACCAAACCACTGCCCAGGGAGACCTTTGAATACCTCAGGCAAAAGCTAGGGGTTGTTGATGCATCATCTTGTTGTTGAATCTCTTCTAAGTGTTGGTTGTACGCAAGGTTCATCTGGGTATATGCGTACATGTGCTAGTTTGCGGATTGGTCGAAGATCGAATGGCACAGGTTCAGGGGGAGCATATAATGCATTGTTGGCATTATGGTAGCACAGAAGGAGAACATGGATGTTGATCTAAACATGGCTGCAATATGTCTCTATCTCTATGGTGTTTGGTGGATTATGATTCTTCTTTACAAATCTGGTTTATAGTCAGGGGGAGCATGTTCTTAGGGGGAGCATAAAACCTTTGCCCTTGATGTCAAAGGGGGAGAATGACGTTGAGGATCTTGAGGTTGCCATCAAGTCCAAAGGCGGAGATTGTTGGCGTTATGATTATGGTATGGCTCTATGGCTCTATGATACAAGTGTTGTACTTGATGGCAACTCACTCAAGTGGCAATGGTCTGTTCAGGCTCTCAAAATGAAGAAAACAAGAGGTTCGCAGGTATACAGTTCAAAAGGCACAGACCCACAGGTACGTCGTTCAGAAAGTTGTGGTCATGTACGCAAGTTGTTCGAACAGAAGGTGCGGACCCCAGTGCACACACTTCCATGCAGTAAAAAGCGCGCTCACGTGGGGTCTCTTATGCTTGGTCCATGGTATTTAGCCCGCTGTTCTTGATCCTATGGTCTTGGCCCGTGGTATAAGATCTATTTTAGCCCCGGTTTGGATCCCTTGTATTGGTTATTGATGGTTTTGTCCCATGGTGTGAATAAGGGGTTGACTATAAATAGGGAAGGAGATCACTTGGCTATGGTATCTTTCAATTGAATATCTTAAGATCTGAAATTTTGGGTGATTGGTTTTAAAAGCTAGATCTAATTCAAGGAGATAACTTAACTTAAGGTGAATCTATTGGCATGTCGTGATCTCTCGGGTGCATGAGAAGATCTGTGGATCTGACTGACTGTGGCACTTTGGTATACTGAAAATTTGGCCCTAATCAGAAGTCCGCAGGCGATCCGAAGGCGCAGTGCGTGGGTACGCAGCGCAGTCAAAGGCGCAGTGCGTGGGTACACAACGCAGTTAAAGGCACAGTGCGGGGTACGCAGTACAGTAGAGGGCACAGTGCGGGGCACACGTAGCGCAGAAAAGGACGAAGTGCGAGGTACGCAGGCGAGAAGAAGGCACAGTGCGGGTCTATGCATAAAGTTAGAAGTGAAGGTGCAGATCTGGAGAAAAGTTCGCAGAGCAGAAGAACAACCAGTGTGGATCTGCGCAGTTCAGTCTCAGAAGAGCTGCGGATATACGCAGGCCCCTGTTGGTGAAGTTGTGATTTTATCTTGAAACAATTGTTGATTGTCTTTTATCTATTGCAGCAAAGTTCTGGGTTTAGATTTCTGGTATTCTTTTCTGTTTACAACATTCTGAAGAGTGGGTGATTCATTGGTTTATTGTATAAGGAGATTGGGTGATTTTCATGTTCATGGATCAAGTTTGAAAATTAATGAAACGTGGTCCTTAAAGAAGTAAAAGAGAAAAGGGGGTTGTAGCTCCCTTCCAAGAGAGACTGGAAAATGAGAGAGAGTTGTAGCTCTCTGCAGGTTGCAGCCTGCGTACTAATAAAGGACTACACCAGTACAAGATCATTGTAAAAGAAGTTTCTAATTGAAAGAAGATAGAGACATATTGCAGCAGGTGGTTTTCACCCACATTGGGTTTCCACCTTATATCTGGTGTTCTTTGGTGTGACTATCTGTTTTTCATGTTTCATGCTCATTATTATATACAAGTCAATGATCAAGAAATTAAGGAAAGCATATTAAAAAGAATTTGATAATACTGATTCACCCCCCCCCTCTCAGTATTATTTCCAACAAATGGTTGTATAAATTTGTTAACATCTGGGTATGATCACTAGACATTTAAACTACCAATGCACAAAGATGCTTAATACTCTTTTAAATAGCATAGGCACTCATTTTTATTGTGATACAATTTATATGCTAAGCACTTCTGCACAACATAGTTGAGATCTCAAGAACAATTGAGTTAGTTGATTCATTGAACACTTGAGACACATTGAATTGAAAAATGTTATTAAACCTGATATGACAATGAGGGACACAAATAAATATAGGAAAATCATGGCCTTATTCTAATAAACTTTCTATGCTAAGTACTTGTGCACAAAATAGTTGAGATGTCAACTTACACTATAGATCAAAACTAATTCACTGAGCACCTGAAACAAATTGAATTGGAAGATGCTATTAAATTTGATATGGAAGTGAGGGAAATCAAATAAACATAGGCCAAACAGGGCCTTATTGTCTTATCTATTTGAACAAATTGAATATGATTTCGATCTAGACTTACACTATAGATGACAACTAACACTTGACACAAATTGAATTGGAAGATGTTATTAAACCTAATATGACAGTGAGGTGACACAAATGAATTTAGGCCAAGCATCGCCTTGTGAGCTTATCTATTTTCCAACTGAGGAGACACCATGAAATTTCCATACTCGGGTTCAAGATTTAGGTTCACCCAATCTTCATTAGTTATCCTCTTCATGAGAAGATTCAAGAAAAATATTCAGACTGAACTTTGAAAAGACTTTAGTTCTTCTAGGATATACAATTAAATAAATAGCAACAACTTCAAACAATAACTAAATTCATATCAATAAATTCCAATCCTCTGACAACTTGTCTTAGATTTAGAATATAAGAGAGAAATTTTAAATGCCTCAATATGATAATATAAACCATTCTTGTGGTACATAATTCATTAAATGAATCCTTATAAGTAAAGATTTAGAAACCATGCTTGTTCAACTCATCCATGTCCTTTGTTACAATATCCATCCTTTTTCTCCATGATTCTTTGAATCTTTACATCAACCCAACCCCAAAAACAATCCACTCAAAAACCCAAATCCAGTAGCTATCACAAACATTGGTTGAAGCTGGAAATGGAGGGAGAATTTGACCACTAAACCTACCCAAATTGTGAAAGTGACTATTGTTGCAACCATTCAAAGGGTTGGAATTTCAAAATTCAATGGCTTGAGCAAATCCCATTATTGGCCAAGGATACATTGCATTGTCTGAAGGAACGAATTTGAGAGTTGAAGAGCCATTTTTATGACAAGGCCTTACACAATACAATCAATAATCATAGTATTGTCCCATCCCCATTTAGGGTTGGATGTTGTGATGATTATGTATTTGATCTCTATAGTCGAAAAGATTAATTTCCATTGGTTTATAAATGCCTTCAGTTTCTAGTACAACTCCATAGACAACTTCATTAGTTGTATCATAATCCTTTTCAAAATATGTTTTAGGAGCAGATGAATGATGTCTTAATGGCTGAACATGGTATTGATTGTATTCATCCCAATAATGCCCATGGTTTTGATCAACAAACTTATTAGAAATAAATGATTGATATTTTCTCTTGTGGGCCCAAAATCATAATTGCGTGAACCAGATGAAGGAGGAGGAGATATGGGTGTATCGATCTATGGCTCTCTGAATTTCACTGTTTTCTTTTTTCTTTTTGTTAGCTAGGGTTCAATATCGTCATCATCATCATCATCTAGAATATGGTTAACCTGAAGTGGCTATAAATTTCCTTTCTTATAAGGATATTTTCTTCTAAATCCACCAGTAAGTGTAGATTTTTTACTGTAGATTCAACAACTTATGTGATATGTTAAAACACACGACAAGGATCTACTTTATTCTTCAATGGAAACCAAAATTGATCGATGAAAACAATAAGAAGAAAAGGAAGAATGTCAATTGCACATAACACAATATTTCTCTGGGAAAGTAATAGAGAAAAACCCTGACTATCTATATTGCATTAACCAGAATATCTGAGAAGAAAATATAATGTTTGTTCAACCCGAACAATTTCTGCACTAGTACAATCTAACTCTTCACCTCACAAGCCAACACTTAGTCAATTATGTTGCTTGCTAAGCCCCTACTTCCTTGTGCAATTCCTGAGAGAATTAGCCCATATTTAATTGGGAAATCCTCACTCCATAATTACACAATCCATGCATAGGCCCTCAACTGATTGCATGCGCCATCTGTACAAATCAGAAAACTATATAACTGATAGTACACTATCCCTGAACTCTAATCTCAACTAGGTCTTCCTATGTACTGACATGCATGAGTTATTTTTTAGTGAATTATCAGTTACCTGATTGGCCACTACATGTGAATTAAATCCAATTTAATTCACTTGACCACTCACTAGCTCCTCCAACAATTAGAACTAGTTTAACTGAATTTAACTCAATTAAATTGAATTAAATAATTACAACTCAATAAGAACTCAACCTGGGCCCCTAAAATTTAGGGATCGCTCTACATGACTCTATATAGACTTTCAACTCTAACTTACTGAGCCAACTGAGTCAACTTAACTTAGTTAACTGCTACAAGCTGCTATGAGAATAGAATTACAATTTAATTCAAGGACAAATTAAATTAGAATTTATAGATGATATTTTTAACATTTCTTATTGTTATTTTCAACACTCTCTCTCAACAAGAAAGGAATTCAACTCTATCTTGATCCGGTACCTTTGGAGTGTTCTACATGAAAATCTTCTCTCTAGTGTTGTTGCTACTACAACTTTTGAAACAAAAAAAAAAATCCAAACTGAATCAATATGATGCATCTGTCACCAGAGTCTCTAACTACTACTAGCTATTGCATTGTCTACTAAAAACTCTGCACTTCTGCTAACTCTACATTGTGCCATCTACACTGTTTCCAACTCCACTCTATGCTCCCCAGTATTTGACTATTGCTAGTATATGCTTCTGTCACTCTGACATCTGACTCCATCAATCACCACTGATCCATCCTACTATTGTGTTTTGTGGGCTCTCGTAGCAAGGTAATTATCTATGAGACAAAACATCTCAATGGACCCTACCCAAATTTCTGCACTCTTGGGACTATTACTTCACATCATCCCACCTCTCACCTGGAGTTATGGCTACGTGTACACCCTATACCCACTTGGTTAAAAATGTCCCCCTACTAGAGGTCTATGCTAGAGTGGATGTCTCCACTCAATCTCCTCTCTCCTTCTCCAATTGTGGTTACACCACAACTTGTTGAGGCTACTTCTGAGGCTGCTTCTGGGGCTGCATTTGAGGCTGCATGTTGAGAGGTAATTCATGCTCCCTCTTAACCACAAAGTCTCTAACCTTTTCCTTGCTCCTCAAGGATTTGCATTCATCTTTTACCTCAAGTGCATATAGGTTCTTGACTTGCACACTGATCTGTTTCACTTGTCCCATGGCGATGTATCTAAGGAAAAACTTTCCTTTACTAAAAATCACATCGTAGCCATGGTCTTCCAATACCGCGATGGAAACAATATTCTTCTTTAGTCCTGGAATATACATGACATTTGTGATTCTGAGAGGGGAGCCAGACTCCCTCTGAAAGGTAATTTTACCGATGTCGGTCTCTCTATACCTATCATCATCTCCAAACTCTATGTTCTTCTTGAGGTCTTTCTCCTCAAAATCACTGAAGAGATCTCTATTCCCATTCATATGGACAGAGGCACCACTATCAAGATACCACATGCTTACCATTACAATGTTGGCCATGCATGCAATGAGAGTGAAATCAAGTTCAAATTGTGAAGTTGGAGCTTCACTAGCTGCTGCTACTGTAGGCTCCTTCTTGCTTTCTTTCTTCTATGGGCAATTCATGGCATAGTGCCCGTATTCGTGACAGTGAAAACACTTGATGTCTGACAAGTCGTTTTTCTTGTCGCCCTCCTCACCTTGGGACTTCTTTCCCTTGAATTTATTTTCTTTGCTAATTAATGAAAAGTCCTCTTCCACTTCTTTGGAAGAGGTCCCCATCTCTGGTGTTTCACCGAAACTCTTCTTGTACCAAGTCAGACCACAACCACTCCCACTCTTGTAGCTTCTCCCTCCCATTAATTGAGTCCTAGTAATTGTGCTAGTTGTTGGGAAGTACTAGAAGTGTTAGGCTCACCAGTTAGTCTTCTATAATAGTAATCCAGACACTTCCAAGCTCATCACGACATTGGGTGAACTTGGTTAAGTACTTCAGAATAGAGTCACCCTTCTCCATCTTGATCTTCCTGATTTTTTCCTTCAATTCCAGCTTCCTATGGTCACTCCTATTTTGAAACAGGCTTGACAATGCCTTCCACATTGCAAATGGAGTTTCCTTACCATGGAGATTCGATACAATGTGATCTCGAACTCCTTCTGGGATAATCCTTCTCGCTTTTGCCACACACTTTCTCCATTCAACCAAACCGTTAGCATAAGATGTTGGAGGCTTCAAAATATCATGGTCTTAACGAATTCCTTAAGCCCATTAGCTTCCAACACTGCCTCCATATTTTCCTTCCAAGCTATGTAATTTGAGCTGCCCTCTAGGGCATACTCAAATCTCAAACCGTAGAATGACATATTGCTAACTCTGGAGTATGAACTTGCAAATTCGATTTCATCTGCACAAAAAACTTGAATTATCCTCTTCTATATTGTCTTTAACTCTGATACCATGTAGATTTTTACTATAAATTCAATAAATTTTGTGATATGCTAAAACACAAGACAAGAATCTACTCCACTCTTCAGCATAAACCAAAATTGATCAATGAAAATAATAAGCAGAAAAGGAAGAATATCAATCACACATAACACAATATTTCTCTGGGTAAAGCAACAACTAAAAACCCTGACTATCTATATTGCATTAACCAGAAGATTTGAGAAGAAAATACAATGCGTGTTCAACCCGAACAATTCCCCACTAGTACATTCTAACTCTCTACCTCACAAGCTAGTTCAAGCCAATTTTGCTCCCTGCCAAGCATCTACTTCCTTGCGCAATTCCTAAGAGAATTAGCCCATATTTAAATGGGAAATCCTCACTCCATAAATGTGCAATCCATCCATAGGCCCTCAACTGATTGCATGCACCATTTGTACAACTCAGAAAATTATACAACTAATAGTACACTATCCCTGAACTCTAATCTCAACTAGGTCTTCCTCTGAACTGACATGCATGAGTTATTTTTGAGTGAATTATCAGTTATCTTATTGATCATTACATGTGGATTAAATCCAATTTAATTCACTTGACCATTCACTAGTTCCTCCAATAGTTATAAGTAGTTTAGCTGAATTTAACTCAGTTAAAATGAATTAAAAAATCACAACTCAATAAAAACTCAACCTGGGCCGCTAAAATTTAGGGATCACTCTACATGACTCTAGATAGATTTCCAACTCGAATTTACTGAGCCAATTAAGTCAACTTAACTTAGTTAACTACTACAAGTTGCTATGAGAATAGAATTACAATTTAATTCTCAATTTAATTCAAGGACACATTAAAATATAGTTTCTAGATGCTATTTTTAACATTTCTTATTGTTATTTTCAACATTCCTGTTACACAGTAATTTTTCACCGTCCTCATTTCAGTCTTTCTACTGTGTCATGTGTCAAATCAACATGTTCATATCTTCCCATTGATGCAAGAAGATTAAGCAAATGTTCTTTGTTGCTGCAATTGACCCTCATTCCTTAAGTTTCTGCCTCGTCGTGAGTAAACCCTTAATATACGCAACATTCCCATGGCCATAATGGCCTCATCGCGACTCTGTTGCTGATGTACATCTATTCCCCGGGACGATCAAGTTTCTAGACCCGGCGCGAGGTTATGAGTTGTGTCTTGCGACGACGAGTCTGCATGCATTTCCTCCTTGCGATGTTGTTGCGAGTAATGAGTTTATGTCCTGCGACGATCCAGATTGGGCGAATTCGTTTCAACAGTCGGCTTTCTGGATGTCTCTAGACCTAGTTATTGGCATAGTTTAGGTCGCCCTTCCTCCTCTGGCATGGCAGTTCCGTCATTTGTGCTACCTACCTTGAGGATGAGCTCTCTCTTCAACATTTCATGGAGACTCCTTCTCCTATTAAAGCACTCACCTTTGATAAGATTAGCTAGTTAGTAATTCCTTTGGTTGAGCAGTGCTACTAGTGATTTTGAGTTTGATAGATAGTTGGTGTGGGTGTGACAAGTGTGAGATTGTTGATAGCTTGTGGAAGGTTGTGGAGTGCCCTTAACTTTGTGTTAAAGCTTATGAGTGAGAGAGAGACATTGTATGTTGGGAGATTCATCCTTTAAGAGTGAATGCTTGAGAAACATACTGGTTGGATCCCCTGAGGAGACTTGTGACGTCAAGACTTGGTTGTAAGCTTGCTCTCAATTCATTATTAATACAATCAATGATGTTTTCCTATGTCTTGTATGTATTTTACTTTATAGCTCATGACTTCTTGACTTTGTGAGTAAATAGATCATTGTTGTTTTCTAGTTACGTGCTTTGTTGTATTTTCTTTGCATTGTTTCAGGTTGATCACTCATTGAGGAGAAGGAAGAAGAAGCTGGAACAATGCAACGAAACTTCATAGATCGCCGGTTGAGGTAGGCCTCCAACGATGACGATTTAAAGAAATCAATTGTTGATATGTCTTTGTTGTGACTAGACCCACTCTAGGGCCAGAGGGGTTGCCTCTATCCGCAGAGGGAACACTTTCCAGCATCACAAGTTGGCGACTCTGTTGGGGAGTCTGCCCGATGTTTTTCTCTTGTTTCCTTTTGCTTGATTTTGAATCAATGTCTTTTGGATTTTGGGATTGAACCATCAATCTTCTAGGTTACCTGGGTCAATCTGGGAAATCCCTTTGTTGCCTGTAATGATAGACTGGTCATTGTTTGGGAGCTTTTATTTTCCTTTCATTGTTTTTAAGTTCGTCACTGAAAAAATTTAAACAGTCGCACCGACATCGCGTTGTCTCTACTTTGTAAGTTTGTGTGTCGCTGAATCATGTCACACAGTTGCGATGACTCTTGAAATCGGCCCATCACTTGAAAGACATGTACTTTCACAACGATGTCACTCTGTTGCTACAACTAGTGGCTGATCGGTACTAGTTTCTTGTGTTACACCCGCGACGATTCCTGTAGAATTGTTTTTTTCAATTGTGCCTCCTGAATTCATCAGTCTGGTTAATCCCTTGTCGTCCTTCCCTTATCTATTAGTTTGTTTTAATTGATTTTAGTTAAGGTGCTCACTTTTTGGTTTCATTGAAGTGAATCCTGTATTTTTGGCTTTGTGACCTAGTTTTTCAAGTTTTGAATTATTTGGCTTGGTTACTTGTCTGTTCAAGATTCATCCACAACCCTCCTGTTGGTGTGCTTGAAGTTTTTTCATCACTTGTTTCTTGCTGATTGATGTTTAGTGTTATTTGTTGAACCAATTTCCATATTGATTCGATTGTGTCACTACCAGACATAGATTACAATTGTTTGGATCATCAATTTCACGCTTGCTTGTTTGTTTCTTTAGAATTCAAAGCTATCAAAATCAAAAGACTGCATTCATTAGTATGCGAAAGTGAAAGTGTATTTTACATTTCAAGTTTTTCATGTTTGAAAAATTAGAAGGAAAACTTTAAATCTCTCATTAGTAGTGTCGATGCACTGTAGGGATTGATATGTTTATACATTGTGTCTCTTGAGTGATTGTGTTTGCTGATCTTGGTTTTGTCTTGGTTTGGGAATGATCTCTCTACCCTTTTGTAAGTAGGAGTTCATCAAAATGAAAGATGCTTTATTCATTCTAGTTACATCCTCGATTTTTGATATATACGGTAAGGCCTGGAAATTGAAACATAATTCAAGATCAACTCTAAAATGAACTGAATAAACCTAAAAACGCATTGGAACATAACGCACATTATTTAGAGGTCTAGGCTAGAGACGTGCTCCAACGTCGTTAAACCTAGTCTCTATTGTTTTCACTTAAGGTTGGGTGATTCCTCCTTCTGTGATCCAATAGCTGCTAGCACGGACTTGCGCTCCTAGTATTGTCAAGTATATGTTGGGAGACCCCACTAGGTTATCATCCTATATCCTTAGGAAGTCATGTCTGCCAGCTTGCAAACTGTAACGCACCAAACACAACATTTGGGAAGATTGATTGTCGTACGGAAAGTCCTTGGTTTTCATATGATTGCCATGGTGTATATGCAATTTTATGGCTTGTTTGGTAAACCTCTTTCCTAGTTCTCCAAAGTAGTCACTTTTGTTCCTTTTCAGACTCCCTAAAAGAAAAGGTCCATCTGAGCACTTGTCCTTTCAGGCTCATTAAATAATTCGAAGGCAACTAGAGTCATCTTTTCATCCTTTTCTCGACTCTTTAAAGATGAAAAGGTCAAGTTTTGTTCCTGTGTCCTAAAATCTATTTGGCCACGTTCACATTTACCCTGTTAGATCTTGTTTGTGTTTTAGTTTGCGTAGGGTTCTTTCCTTACTCGTTAGTTTTCCTAGGATTTTGAATTGAATCATCCTGGCGGAATCATCGATCTCGTCTCCTGTTCCAAGTGACCAAGGATCTCCATCTTCTGTCGCTCCCGAGGTACCAGCTGCTAGTGATACTCTTCCTGTTATCCCGAGTATCCAACCGCTTAAATGTTATATACCTAGGGGGGGTAATGTGGGGTACCGAGGGAGGTACCCAAGGTAATAATGTAATAATGGGATGAGCCATAGTAATAAATAAGGTGGTTAACCCATGTCATGTAAGGGACCACAAGTAGTTAATAATAATGTAATGGGCCCATGGTATTAGTTGATGGTATGAGTAAACCATGGTAATGATGCATGGTATTGTATGTATGAGGCCTATATAGAGGCTAGAGACTCCACATGGAGAGATATGAAGAGAAGTATTATTGTATGAACAAGCATATGGCTTGTAGAGTATTCTCCTTCCTTAAGGAGTGATTGTATGGTGTTGCCCTACCTTAAGGGTTTGACAATAAAGAAGAATTTCTATCTATTTCTATCTTGTTATTCTTGGGTTATTTCTATTATCATAGTATTTCCGGTTTAGATATACAACAATTGGTATCAGAGCTACAACATAGATAACCACATTTTGAGAACTAAGTCAATGTTGAAGTCCTAAATTGTCTCCTTTTTAATAACCTTTTTACATTCCTTCCATCCTTTTCACGATAGTTTTACTACATTTTCAAGTTGAAAGGTCACCTCAGATATGCTAAAACATCATAAAAGGTATCATTAATTCATATTTTATGATCTATTGTTTCTTTATGAAATTTAATAAAAACATTCCTAACATTGCACTCATTCTGCATCTATCCAAAGATTCTGCAGCTATATCCATAGTTACCTAGGTTCCAATGCACTTGAGCAGGAATAAAGGATATAGGTAGATGGAAAATGTTCGACATATGGACATCCACCTATCACATTGATTTGGAAACTCAACTAGTTTGAAAAATTTAATGGTCAAAATAGAAGTCAACTTTGGTTATAATACTCCAACCGTGCACAAAATTTGAAGGAGTTTCATGGCATCATAAAATGAGCATGGATTTGGATGAGAAGAGTTTGGAATCAAAAGCTACAATATGTCAAATTGAAAATTTCTCATGATTTTCTCTTCTCGTATAAAATCATGAGAATAATTATCCCTATTTTGATTTAATCTCTTAGTTTTCTAAGAACTAGCTTCTGGACTTATAACTCTTAATACTGATATTCAACAAAAGACTATAAAACGTAATGAAGCAAAGTAATGGACATATTTTACTCTCTTTAAGTTTGTAATAATTTGGTATTGAAAACCTTTGCTTTTAATACAAGTTACTATGTTCCTTCAATGATTAATGCGTGGGTGAATAGATCATTGATTAATTTCATGCTTACGCTCAACATGAGGGCCCCCTGAAAAATTGTAAATTAGTTTAGTTATCAGTTATGTTAGTTGTCGATTTACTTCATGAGTAGTTTCTTTTCACTGTAACTAGTTAGATTCTTTTGATTGGTACTTTTTTAATTAATCTCATGCTTTCTGCGATCTAACATTAGGTAGTTTTCACATGTCAAGTGCTCATATAAATTAAAAAGACCAAAATGTAGAATTTTCTCTAGAATTTTTCTACAAATCAGCTAACTTTGATACCATGTAGAAATTTTTCTACAAATGAGCTAGCTCTGATACCATGTAGAAATTTCACCTGTAGAACAAACTGATATATGCAATGCCCTAAAGCATAATACTTGTTCTACTTCTACAAAAAATTAAGCGGAAGCATAATCGAAATCATGAGCAACATCAAGTAGAAACATGCATAACTGATCAAGAGAATTAATCACACATAACACAAGATATATCCAGGGAAAGCACTAGCATAAAACCCCAACCATGTATTATCAATCAAGTGGAAATCCTCTTCACAATACAAGAAGAATTAGCTCTCAAGTTATCCAGTTCTCAATGAACTATGAAGATATGAAGATATGTCTCGTGAACCACCCAAGCCCTGTTTATATAGGCTTTCCCTATGGTCCTTACGTAGTTTGCTTAGGAAATAATAGAAAAAGCATATGCTATTAATTCCAACATACCAAAAACAAGCAATGGTCCAACTACGTATTCCTTGAGAACACTAGTTCCTTAACCATGCAAAAATGACTTACTAGAAATAGTTAAGCATTGTTACAATAAAATTTGTCACCATGACTATCTGCAGTTAATATGGCTCCATTAATAGTCATACTATCCTCCTTGTCAAGCCTAATACCTCTGCTCTCCATGTCAAACTTCAAGAAAGAGAGAAAGTCATTAAAAATCATGTTTATCTCTGGGTACGCATGTTCTCTCTACCTTGCTTGCGTGTACGCATCCCAAGCTCATTGTACCTGCGTACTTGTACGCTCTGTAAGTCAAGGGTGGGTGCGTACCCCTATAAAGGTCAAAATGCACGAGTTTCATCTTTAAAAAGTTACTTGTGGTCACTTCTAGAGCCTTCTAGAAGAGTTTTTGACGTGTATTGAGCGCCTCCAGATGGTTTATGCATCCCTATGATAGAGGAGCTTATCCCATCAAGAGAGGAGCTACCCCATCAAAAAGAGGGAGTATCCCATTGATGTTGGACCTGAATAACTTCCTCTAGAACACTATAAATACAGGCATTGGGCCAAAGGAGGGGAGGTTGAAAGCTGAACATTCCAAAGGTAGATGCTGCTGGAATTAGGACTTCCTTGTAGAAGCTTGTGAGGAGAGATTACCATCCTTTCTTGTTTCATTTGGAAGTGGGTGAGATTGTCAAAGTAGAGGAAAACTCTTGCTGGACCCTGGGAGGAACTTGCACAACACCAAGGCTCAGGTTGTAATTGTTTCTTTTGTTTCCTTAATACAAATAAGTCCATTCTTCTCAATGATTTGTTGTTAATGAATTGTTTCATATACTCCTTGGTCTATATGTTGAATATGTTTTGTTATTTGGAATATTCAGGTGTTATGTAATCGTTTGATTGTTAGTGCATGTAGGTTTCGAAGTGAAGGAGGAGCTCATCTGGATCGACGAGGCTAGACTAATACAACAGCGTTGGACTTCAGGTAGGATCGAAAAACACTTGGTTTCTCATATGATAATGCATGTTTAGAGAAGGATTGTTCTTAATTGTCTTGTTTGTCACTAGAAAGTCTTAGGCTTCTAGGGAGGTTGGTTTTGTCCGCAAGATTAACTCTTTCCGCATGACACTATTTGACTGGTTGCCCCTGTGGCTACCCCTTCTACTAGACCAAAGGATCTTTTGTTGACATATTCTAATCACCTGCAGGCATCTCACGAGATCTCCTAAAATATCGGTCCTCCATGAACTTCACGTCTCGCCTTACCACAATCTTCCTATTGCTAGGAATGCCGATCTTGTATGACTTTGAGGTTTCGTTGTACCCAACAAAGAACCCATTCTCTGCAGTCTGACCTAGTTTAGTACGTTTCTCATCTGGCATGTGGCAATAAGCAACGCTGCCAAAAATTCTGAAGTGACTAACTTATGTCTTCTTTCCTATGAAGACTACTTCTGGCATTTTCTTTCGCAATGCTCTATGAGGAGTCTTGTTCTGAATATATATTGTCGTGTTACATGCCTCTACCCATAGAAATCTGGGTAAATCCTGATCATATAACATAGCCTTTGCAGCTCCAACAATGGTTACGTTTTTCCGCTCTCTTAAACCATATTGTTGTGGATTATATGGAGTTGTCCATTCTCTCTTGATGCCTTCCTTGGAATAGAAATCTGTGAGGTCTTTATCAATATATTCTCCACCATTATCTAAGTGAAGCGCCTTAATCTTCTTCCTTGTTGCATTCTCCACAAGAGCTTTAAACTCTCTGAAACAATCGAAGACCTCATCTTTGGTCTTCAAGAAGTAGATCCAGGTTTTCCTGAATGGTCATCAATGAAGGTGACGAAATATTTGGCATCGCTAAGAGCTATAGTGGACATCGGGCCACAAATATTTGAATGGATGAGTCCTAACGTGCCATCAACTCTACTATCACTTCTTGGAAATGTTGCCTTAGCATACTTCTCAAGTATGCATCCTCTGCACACATCATCATGATCCGTACCAAGTTCTGAAACCCTTGTTACTGTTTCTCTGAGCAACATGAGGGCTCCATGGTGTAGATGTCCCATTCTACTATGCCATAACTCATTCAGCTCCTTCCCATTGCTACTATCACTGCCTATTAGTTTCATTGGAGAGTCAATTTGTAACTGGTACGATATGTTTCTCCGAACTCCAATCTGTCTTACCTTTTTCCATCTTGGTTGTTTGACATATACTTTCTTCCCTACGAAGTGAATATCATACCCTTTATCATGTAACTAGGATACTTAAATTAGGTTCATACCCAATCTTGGCACATGCAATATATTTTTAGTGTTGGTGCTTGCTCTTGACTCCCTTTGAAAATCTATGGTACGTCTCCCCACTGGAGTACATTTCTTCATGTTTCCCATAGTAATCTGGAAGTCCATCTTCTCCTCCTTATAGTTAGCGAAATATTGTCTAACCCCTGTCATGTGAGTTGATGTTCCACTATCTATATAGCAGACACCCTATGAAGTTGATCCTAATAAGAAAGCAAATTCATCCTCCAATCTGGAAGACAAATCTGAAGTCTCCTAAATGTCACTTTTATCCATGGTTATGCTGAAGAATTTATTGTGTGTTATTCCTCTTTCACCTGACACTAGTTCTGCACTAGCAATCTGCTCCAAAACCTTTTGCGTCTTTCTTAGAGATCTACCCAATGAAATAATTGAGTTGCTCCCTTTTCTTATGGAATCACTCAAACTAGAAGAATCAAATTTTTCTGCCCCTTTCTTAGAAAAATCGAACATGCTTAAGCAACTCGGCCTCCTGGAAAAAAGATTGTGTTGCCCTTAGGGATTTCGAACCACTGCCCTTACTAAGAAAAGAAAATCCTTTCCTTCATTTCAGAGCTCTCCAACTGATCAACTATGCTCTAATACCATGTGAAATTTTTATCTATTACAATAACTGGAAATTATTCTTCTAACTGTGAATTTAATTATGCAGTTTTTTTGCTATGACAAACAACGAATAAAATCAAAACTGTTATTTTCACCACAAAAATACTGCGGAAAATAAAATAATGAAAACTTGGAAATTCTAGCACACACACAATAATTTTGACACAATTATTTTTGGACAATTGTCCCTGGAAAAACCCGAAGTGGGAAAACCAATGCTGCAGATGAGGGTTTTAATATTATTCTTCGGAAGCAATTCTGAGTACAATAATTTAGATGCTCAACTGGAAATATAATTTGAGGAAAATACTAGAAAAAATATTATGAGAATTTTCTCTCACCCCACATCTAATTGTTTCCTCTGAAATTACCTCTCTAGCCTCTGCGCTATGCCTCCTACATCACTGTCTGTGCAGTGCTTATGCAAACCATGTGGGGATTTCGGCTTTCCTACCTTTGCCTCTTCTTGGAACTGGAAAACTTCCTCCCAAAATGTTTCTACCCTCCTATTCCACCTACAAGTCACCCTTTGGCTCTATCTTCTCTGTTGAATTACTATCACTAAGAAAATCGAACTACCTAGGCAACTGAGTATATGCACTTGTGTGTTCTCCATCACCACATCGATCTCCTCTTATAATCCATTGTTGGAGCACCAACGGATAAGATTAACACTTATTCAATGGCTAGGATCATCTCTGGATTGATTCGTGTGATTTTCTAGATGATTCTCGCTTATCTCAATTAATATTGATTAATTAACCATATTCCCTAAGTTTAGATTTACGAAATATTTAAAAAAATGTTAATGATCTAATTGAGACACTTCTAGGTGGAATTTCCATAAACTATTTCTGGGTTTTGGATATCTCATGTATTATAGCCTCTCCACCAAATTTCGTGGCTATAACACATCCGATGCTACAAAAAATAACACTTATTTCCATGAGTCCTCCCAAAACATGGTTGTATGCCCATCTCTTATTTCCCAAAAGAAGTTTTGTTGGATCAAATTCATTCCTTTCTTGTTTAGTGTCCAAATAGATGAGATAACTTGGGATAAATTCATTCTAATGAGATGGTGAGAAGAGGTGTAGTTGTAATACTTCCTAAGCTAGATGTGTTTCCATAGGTCCAGAACTCCATAAAGTCTTCTCCACTATATTTTAGCCCCCAACTTTGGCAAGGGTTGAGGGATATCTTAGACCTAACCCCCCTTTTAATTTTGGAAGGCAGAGTTTATCTTAGGGGACTAAGGACCATTTTTTCTCTATTTTGGCTCTCCCCCAAAGAAAGGAGCATTGTAGTCGGAAAATCTCATTTAGGATAGAAATTGAGGCCATAAGAGTAAAGCATAGATATATACAAAGGGCTTGAAGAACAAATTTGAGGATGACTAGATGCCCAACTACATTAAGAGAGCAGAAGATCCAATTGGTAAGCTTATTACTGAATTTAGTTAGGCGATCCTCCCAAAGGCTTAGGTTGAGTGAATGTTTTGCTAAAGGAGACCCCATATATTTTGAAGGCAAATTGTTGATTTGAAATCCATAATTCTTGTGATATGTCTTTGCACGAAGAGAGGCTTATTGAAGAAGAAGGCTTGAGATTTAGCTTTATTGATTTCCATACATGAAGCATCAGAGAAGTCCTCCGGAGTTTGTGAGAATCATTTTGCCTCTTAGATCGTTGGAATTACCATACCCATCATGTCATCAAAAAATTGTTGGTGGGTAAGTGGAAGATCTTCTCCAAAAAGGTGCAACCCTTTGATAAATTTTTTTTCTACAACCGTTGCTTTAAAGTTTCTTCCCAGGGCTTTAGCATCCAGGATGAATAAGAACTATGAAAGTGGATATCCTTGGTGAATGCCTCGAGATGCACTTAAAGGGTTTGTGGGGGACCCATTTAAAAGGATAAAGTAGAAAGTAGAGATGAAATTATTTCGATACAATTGATCCACACTTAATCAAAACCAAAAGCTAAAAGAATTTTAAATAGGTAGTTCCAATTGATTTTGTTGAATGCCTTAGAAAGGTCCAGTTTGAGTAGCATGCCTGGTTTTTTTTAGGCTTTGAAGGAATGGATAGTTTCATGGTGAATCATGATTCCATCCAATATTTATCACCCTTCAACATAACCTATTTACTTCAAGAAGATGATTTGAGGTAAAAGTGGTTTGAGCCTATTATCTACGATTTTGGTGATGATCTTATACTACATTTCACAAAGTTATGGCCCTGAAGTTACTTGGATCTTTTACTTTATCATTCTTCAACACTAAAGTGATGAAGGTGGCATGTAGGACCTTGAGGATGGATCTTGACCATTTAGACTCCTCAATATCCTGCAATACACCTTTCCCAACAATGGACCAACAAATCTGAAAAAAACTGGGCAATGAAGCCATATAGGCATGGGGCTTTATTGCGTGGAATTGCTTTAACCAAAAACTTGAATTCATCAAGAGATATTTCACGAAGAAGAGCTTAATTCTATACTTGAGTGACTATTGGTGGGATATGTTGCACATTTTCTACATAACACATTGTTTGTTTGGATTTGAGTTCATTAAGAGATCCTAGTAGAAGCGAGTAATCTCTTAGGATATATCCTAATGTTCATGATGTTTATCCCCATTTTGATTCTTTAGGTATGATATCTAGTTATGGTGGTGGTGTTGAATCATTAAGTTGTGGAAGAAGGTTGCATTATTCTCCGCCTCTTTAAGCCATCAAATCCTTGTTTTTTGTTGTCAGAGGAGTTTCCCATGCTCACATCACTCCTCTAGTTGTGTGAGTGTGTGGGATTCCTCCTGAATTAGCTAGTTTAACCTTCCTTGAAGAATATATTCCTATTGAATATGCCCCGTTTGAACTTCCAACTTCTATTTTTCCATTAGTATATTGCAGCACTTTGGTTTATTCTAGACTTTTAGTTGGACTTTGATATACTTCAGTTTCTATTGAAGATGGTACATATATGTTCCCGCTATATTTTCATGTTCTTCCCACCAAGTACAAATGTTGGAGTGGAAATCGAGCAGTTGTATCCAACAATTTTCTAAGAAAAATGGTATGCTCTTGGGGCATGATTTTATTTCAATATTGAGATTAATTGGCTAATGGTTCAAACCATGAATAGGTAGAATGGAGACTTCCAAGAAGAAATCCCATGCCATTATTGGTTTGAAAACTAGGAAGTGATCCAAGTTAGAATCTATTTGTTGTGTGCCTCCTCTTTGGTTGTTCTAGGTATAAATTCCATTTGTAATATTGATATCTACTAAATGGGAGGAAGTTATGACTTCCTGAAACTAGAGTGATTTAGCTTCAATTTTTCTTATGCCCCCCTTATTTTCCTCTAATGATTTTATTAAGTTAAAATCCCCACATAATATCCATGGAGAGGGAGAGAGGAGAATACTAGATTATTTAATCGAGTGGAGAAAATGGGATTTATCTTTGAGAAGTGAAGGACCATAGACATTTGAAAGGAAGCAAGTTTCAGTTGAGCCAATGAGTTAGAATTGGACTATGAGTATTTTGAAGGTGTCAAACATGTTGAGAATTAGCACTTCTTGGGAAATTTTGGTCATGGATAGTCCTCAAGATTGGCCTTGACAATTGGGGGAAATTGATTGATAGCCATGACCCCATTTATTTTCTATTTTATTAAGAGATTCGCTAAAAGTTTTAGTTTATTGGATCATCATAAAGGTGGGATGTTCGGAGTACCAGTTTTCTTCGGATCATCATAAGGCTGGGCCCAATTAGCGCTATGGAGGAAGTATTTCAAAGGCGAGAGAGTTAGACGCCTAGATGGGCCTCTCCCCCAAGGCGTCTCTCCTTTTGTAAGGCTCTGTTCCAAAGCCGCCCCCCTGATCCGCTCCAATGCTTACTGGATTCCTGGAAATGGGAAGAGCATAAATATTTGGACTAATCGCATCATGGACCGAGACCCGATTGATGAATGCTCCTCCTTGAAAGCGCTGCGTGACTGGTTGATCGCTTCAGGAAAATCCACGTTGTGGGATATATCCACGTGGGCTGGGACGCGTTGGGAAGGTTGGAGTTTTATTGATTTGCCTCTGGAACTTCTTCAGGATTGCAGCTGCCTCCGTGCTATGCTGAATGGAATTGCTCCCTCGCATGTGCGCAGAAGAGACTCGCGTGGTTGGGGTTCACTGTCTGCAGGTTACACCATAGCTCAAGGCTACGCTAAACTCGCTTTGAGACCGAATGTACCTCGTGACCATGCTCCTTGGAAGGCGGTCTGGTGCCTTTCCTCTCTACCCAAAATCGACATGTTTTGTTGGCTCCTATGCCACAGGAAAATCCTCACTGATGACAAACTGCAGAGACGTGGATTTCATGGCCCGTCCAAGTGTTCCCTATGCAGAGAGAATGTAGAATGTGCCACACCTCATGTTAAATTGTAAATTCGTTGTGCAGGTTTGGAGTGAGCTGATGGATTATTGGAACCCCACTTTTTTTCTTCCCAGCTCCATAATTGATCTTTTTGCTAATTGGCAGAATAGTTACCTCGGTCCTCCTCCCAAAAACAAAGTGATTAAAGTGGCTTGGTCTTTCCTTCCTAAAATTTGTTGCTGGCAGATCTGGCTAGAGCGAAACAGCATAATTTTTAGAAACTCTCAGCATGATGTCACGGTGGTAGTAGCTAAGATAAAGTTCCAGTTAAAAGAATGCTTGGGAGATCAAAAAGACGCTTCAAATCTAAATTAGTTAGATGTTGTTTGGGGTGCCTCCTTAAATCTGCAATTTCATCAAACCATCAGAAATATCTCCTCTTCTAAAGACTTGCAAATAAGGGGGGAAAATAATGAAGACTTTTAGGACTGGATCTCCAATCAAAAGGTACACTCTCTCTTCTTTGACGGGGCAGCAAAGGGAAATCCTGGCAAGGCGGGGGCAAGAGGAATTGTAAAAAACATTGAAGGCATATCGACCCACAACTTTGCTTGGGGTCTAGGGATCAACTCCAGCATTCAAGCTGAGGCATTGGCCCTCTTCCAAGGTCTTAAGTTGCTCTTGAATTTGGAAATCAAGGAGGCAAACATTTTTGGAGATTCTCAAGTGATAATAAAAATCAAGGTGACCAACTCATCCCCTCGGGACTTAAGATTGGCAAGACTGATATCTAGAATTAGAAGTTTGGGGAAACTGTTCCAAAACCTGAAATACTTTCACGTTTTGAGAGACAACAACAAAGAAGCAGATCTTGAAGCTAATAAAGTTGTTCTTCTCTCTGTTGGAGCAATGATAAGAGACGGGGACGAAACATGGGATCCAATACCATAATCAGTCCGCTGATATGTTTTACTGCTTGTTATTGAAATAGTTCGTTTGTATTTATAAGCTTGGGAAAATCACAGAAATCGATTCCATAGCTGTAACCAAAAAGAGCTGGAAGCTGACCACAAGCTTCATAGCACTTTAGGTTGTCGAAACTATTTGGGCTCTGCTCCCTCTCATTGTAATCTGGAATCTGGCATTTAGACCACCTAGCTAATATAATCCATAACCGTTTCTGTTAAAAAAAAAAAAAAAAAAACTTGGAAAGTTGCATCCAAATGTCATCCTTTATATTTGACAATGTTTTTTAAAATAATTAATGTCTTATAAACTACCATGTGCCATAATTGTAGGTTAGATTATTAATTGAAAAAACTTATAAAGATTGAATTAAATACCCAAAAATATATTAACAATCTAATTTAAAAAACATTATGCTAGGTTTTAAAATTCTACTTACTATATTAAAAATGAAATTATATATTCATTAAATATTGTAACAATTGTGGTATAATAATTCACAGGTTTAAATTCAATAGATTTGTATTGGTTAAAAAAAAATAGAATTCACATTACTTGCTCAAAAATTGATGAAAAGATATAAAAAATAGTAATTCCTTGAGTTTAATGATAAAGTTTGGAATAAACTTTATTTCCCCATAACAACATGCTAAAATATCATCTTGATATTTAATTAATCTTCTGGTAAAATAATTACAAACTAAAAAATGTTGATATTTACGTAAATTACATTACATTGGAATTGGGAGAAATTTATTTGAAATTAAAGTTAAAATATATTTTTATAATTAAAAAATATTATTAAAAATAAAATAAAAACTTAATAACATTATAACTTTGCCAATTGATAAAATTTACTATTTAAAAATATACTGACAAACATATAATATATATATATATATATATATATATATATATATAATAAACATATTAATGTGTAAAAACCTAACTATAAGATATGGTTATTGTATTAAAATGTAATTTAAATAAGGTGATTTAAAAATAAATATATGATTTTTATAAAATTCATAATATTAATAAATTATAATAATAAATAAATAAAATAAAATGTAATTTAAGTTAAGGTGATTTAAAAATAAGTTATGATGACAATATGTTTCATTATTTAAATACATAATTAAATTTAATACTCAAAAAATTATTAAAAAATTAGAATTATGCTAACACACAGCGTACCATTATAATTTTCTCAATTTTCTAATCAAAGTTCAAATACCAAAAATCTTTTAAAAAGATCATTAGATTAGAATATACCATAAAATAAAAGTTAGATCTCAAAATTTTATTGACCTTAGTGTTTTGTTTTCTCTATTTAAAGTATTAAATAAGGAGAACATTGTAATGCAAAAACTACTTTAAATAAATAAGGAGAACATTGTAATGCAAAACATGGATTCATACTAGATTTTTTTGGTGGGGGACACCTACCTTTGCCCAACCTTAACAAAACTGGGGTTTCAAAATTTTGTTGAACTTAGTATTTTGCTTTTTCTCTTTAAAGCATTATTTAAAGAGAACTTTAAATAATTCCAAACATGGATTCAGAGTGGACAAGATTCTTTTGGAAACATCTACCTTTGCCCAACCATGCAAATTGGATTCGTCAGGCATGAAGTTGAAAGGTGACGGGATAGAAATTTGGTTTGTTTTGTTCAAAGTGGCTCCACCCGGGATTCCTGTCGTATTGGATATTGAAAAGTAGTTGGGATGGTAAAATTCAAACCCAATAATTGTGACCTTTGATATTTTTGAAATGAGAGGCTCAATAATACAAATCAAATTTAGTTACAATGATGATGATGGCGTGAATGGGAAAAGGGAAATTTTAGATTTTAAACTAGGATTAGATTCGTGAGTGAAGATATATATTATAAAAATAATTTATTAATGGGTATAGATTTTTTTTTCAGAAGAAAAATCTTGATGTTTATATTAAGGAAATATATAGACTGCTTCAGAGAAGCGATTACATAAGGACATTTCAAGAAAAACCCAGCCATGAGGAGGGCGAAAGCCCGAGGCCAGAGAAAAGCTCCATGACAGCATAGATCCAGACATACTAACATAGAATCGTGAAGCATTCAGATAAAACCCCACGTGCTTGCACTGCTCCAGGCAAACCGGACTCGGACAAAATTCAGCGAAATAACCAGATACATAAACACTCCACATACCAGCAATGATCCAAGCAAGGGAGACTTCGACAAATATAACAGATAAAACCCCACGTGCTTGCACTGCTCCAGGCAAACCGGACTCGGACAAAATACAGCGAAATAACCAGATACATAAACACTCCACATACCAGCAATGATCCAGGCAAGGGAGACTTCGACAAATATTACAGATAAAAGCCAGATACAACCGAATGCCAGTCCCGACAGAGGAACTAAGTTGCAAGAGATACATGGTTTCTGATAGCTCAGGAAACCTGGGAGGCTTTGATAATGCTCAAAAGAGCAGACACCGGCCTTCTGGCATCTTGGAAAATGAAAGAATTTCTCCACTTCCAAATAAGCCAGCAGGAGTGAGTAAAGAGGGATCGCCGCGAACCAGACTGACCACTCCACCACCTGATTCCATCCTGTACAGTAGAAAAAGAAAGATGAGGAAATCCAAAGGAGATGGAGAGATCATACCATATGAACGAAGATATAGGACATTTAAAGAACAAATGTAGATTCGTTTCTGAGTCCATGAGGCACAAGGAGCAGCGCCCCGGACCCGACCATCCCTTCTGCTGAAGCACTTCCCAAGTTAGATTTTTGTTGCAGAAGACAAGCCACAAAAAAAGGACCATTTTGAGCGGGCAGGAGACTTTCCAAAGGGGCATCGGGAAGATCATGAGGGACGAGATAGCAGGGAGGTTTGAGATAGCAACGTATATGTTTTTGACAGAGATGGGGAGGGGTTTGGAAGGGAGGGCCCATACCAACGCATCCATTGGAACAACACAATGAATGGCCATGTTCGAGAGGCCTTGTTCGAAGGAGGACCAAAGTGGGGAAAGGGGAGGCGGTAGATGAAGATCAAAAGCAGCTTTCCAGACTGGGGACGTGTTGGACCAGGATTTGATTAACTTGTCCCATGTAAAAATTCCTTTATTTTGGAGATAGTGGACCAGGGGGGGAGGAAAGGAGGACGGGCCATTTAAAAGGCGGTCAAAACCAATGTGAATGCTGGCCCCTGTGAAGATATTCCATCGCAGATTATCCAAAAAGAACTGTTGAAGCTTTCTGAAGCCCAACCATATGGCTGATCCTCTCTTTTTTCCCAAGGTTTTTCTCCTGTACCAGTAAACAATTCCTTTTCCCTTTAGGTATTTCCTATTTATGAGCTTGCTCCATGGGCCGCTCCCAAAGATCCCCCTGTGAAGAGATTTGCAGATGAGGGCTTTTCCAAAAACTTTCAGATCTAATAAGCCCCAGCCACCGCCTTTCCGGGATCTTGAGATATCCTCCATCTTGACAAGATGAATTTTTGATTGAATGGATTTGCCGCCCCATAAAAAATTTGCAGCTAGAGAACACATTTTTTTTGTGATGGAGATTGGAAGAAGGAAAAGATGGGCCCAATAGACCGCTAGTTGGGACAACACAGTCTGGACCAAAATAAATCTTCCCGCAAGTGAAAGAAATCTCCATTCCCATCCCGATATCCTGTTGTAGAAGCGGTCAATGAGCCATGACCAATCCATATTTCGATAGCCTTTTGCCTTCAGATTAAAACCCAGGTATTTTATACCGTTATCAATCGGCTCCTGAGCGCTGCCAAGCAGGGACGCTATCCATGAAATGAGATCTTCATTTGAGTTGTTGTGGTACAATTTTGATTTATCCTTGTTGATGAGGATACCTGAAGCTGATTGAAATTTTTGCAAGATGTTGTGTATGCAGGTCCAAGATTTTTTGCATAACATGGCAAAAATGAGAATGTCATCTACAAACAGATTATGGGAGAGATAGTTGTCTTTACAAATTTTAATCGGTCGGCATTCCCTGTCCTGAACCGCCCTATTAATCTGCAAGCTAAGAGTGTTCATGACTAAGATGAACAGCAAAGGGGAGAGAGGGCATCCCTGGCGAAGCCCCCTCTCGGCTTTGAAGAAGGAAGATGGAATTCCATTAATGATGACAGAGAAATGCACGTTTTCTACACAAGCCATTACCCATTCAATACCTTTAGTTCTGAGACCGATTTTTGCCAGCAAAATTCGAAGAAAGCTCCAGTCCACGCAATCATATGCCTTTTTGAGATCGATCTTGTAGATTGCCGCCTCTATTTTATTTGTCGCCATGGAATATAAGCATTCTTGGGTCATTGCCACAGCGTCCCAGATATTTCTGTCTTTTAAGAAGGCATGCTGGTCCCTGGAGATGAAATGATTTAACGTGGGCTTTAATCTCTCCGCTATGATTTTTGATATAATCTTGAATAAAGAATTACATAAAGAAATTGGACGGAAATCTTGGAGAGAGGCAGATCCTTTCTTCTTGGGAATCAAAGCGATAAAAGTAGAGGACAAAGAACTATGGATATTCCCCGACATGCGGGATGCTTCAACCATACGCAGGAGGTCCGTCTTAAACAAGTCGTAGAAGTGAATAAAAAATTCAATCGGCCATCCGTCCGGCCCAGGACTTCTATCCTTTTTAAAGGCTTTCATAGCAGAGAGGAGCTCGTCCTCGGTGACAGGCTTAATGAATTCCTCATATGCCTGGTTTTCGAACATAACAGGGACTGACTCCGCCGCCCAGAACATATCGTGGTAACTGCTATGCCCTCGTTTGTATTGATTTTGGAAAAAAATGGTAGCTTCTTTTGCTATATCTTCCTAAGAGGAGAGAAGATTTCCCCCACTGTCCCGAATTTCCCAGATAGAATTCATCTTCCGTCTGGCATTTGCGAAGGAGTGAAAGAACTTTGTATTTCGGTCACCCTCTTTGAGCCAAAGCGCTCTACTTTTTAATCGCCAGGTTAACTCTTCCTTGAGCAGCAGATCGTTCTTCCTCATGATCAGCTCCCTGATTTTGTTCTTTTTTTCGAAAGACATGGAGCACCAGGATGAAGATGAGGTGAGAGATTCCAGTTCAGACTGGATGGAAGAGAGATCGCGGTTGTCCTTTTTAGTTTTTTGAATCTGCCATTCCTTAGCAGAGATTCTCAGAGCTTGGATTTTTTCCCGGAAAGTGGTGAGCAAAGCCATGTTTGATTCCTGCAAGGCCGCCCACTTGCTGGAGATGGATTTATTAAAGGAGGGATCATTTAAAAAAGCTCTATTAAATTTAAATGAATATCCCTTCTTGATGGCCGAGTCCCTCCATTCTAGAAGAATTGGCCTGTGATCCGAGGAGAATTCTTTTGCAATGATGGAGATGGGCATACCGCATTTTTCGATGATACCTGAAAAATGATCTTACAGTTCTCCGAATTGCGTCTGAAAATTAACATATTTTAAATGCCTTACAATTTCGAGAAACTTCCTTAAAAGTTTTCCGAATCGTGCGTCGACAATTGACAATATTTTCCTGGAAAATGCATACAGTTCTCCGAATTGCGTCCGAAAATTAACATATTTTAAATCCCTTACAAATTTGGAGAAATTCCTTACGTGTTCCGATCGCGTCGGACAAATTACATATTTACTTTCTGAAAATGCATACAGTTCTCCGAATTGCCTCTGAAAATTAACATATATTTTAAATGCCTTACAATTTGGAGAATTGGCATTTATATCGTAATTTGGAGAATTGACATTTCAGTGTTGTAAAATGTTCTGGAGTATGTAGAGTACGCCTTCATTTTCTTTCGCCATTTTTTAACTGGTGTCCGCGAATCGAACTCGCCACCTCTCTTGTAATGAAAGACTTACAACCAAGAAGTTAATCGAGTACACGCACTGCCTGTGAAATCCATTCTATACATAATATTTGTACTAATTAAGCGAATTCAAATTCCTTATTTTTGATTTGACTGCTCTATGCCCTTGGCTACTTTAGAAAGGTGGTTGTTTTTTTTTTTTTAAATATTTAAAAAAAAATCGATCATAATCATATTATTTTAAAAAACTGAAATATTATTTTAATTAAAAGAAGAGTTTTCAATAAAAAAGTTAGTTTATCATGGATATAATTTTTTGTTAATCATTCAACGAAAATGTGTGAACATAGACCTTGTTAGAAATTGAGAATGGTTTCCTTACTCATGTGTAATATGTAATAGAAATATTTTGTATTTTTGTTGTTGCATGTTGCAATATAATTATAGGCAATTTTTCATATTGGGCACTCTTCATAAATATTTGATTTTATAAACAGAGGTGGTTTTTATTTTATGTGTTTCTTCAGGAACAATTTATAACATTATATTTAACTTTTTGAGTCTATATAATTTAGTGTATGAAATGCCTTATTTTCATATTTCATGTTTTATGTGTTTTTCTAATAAACCATTTATAACATTGAAGTGTTTTATTATTGTAAGTTTGTATAATTAATCTTATGAAATGCCTCCTTTTTATATTTCATGCTTTGATTATTTTAAAGTTTATTCCTATATTTAATGTGGGAATTAATTGTGTTTTTAAAACATTTAAGTATGAGTTTAATATTAGATTTTTAGGTTTTGTTTTTTCTCTTAGTTGGTCTCTTCATTATTAATGGAAATAAGTTAATTAAAATTTTTAATTTTTTCCTTATTGTTTAAGATTCAACAAAGTTAAAGGATTTCATTGTTCGTTTTTCAAAGCTTCACAAATATTTCTAATGGATCCAATGCCCAAATTTAAATGAGTTGCATGATAAGTCAAAGGATTTCATTGTTCGTTTTCCAAAGCTTCACAAATATTTTTAATGGATCCAATGCCCAAATTTAAATGAGTTTCATGATATTTCAAGCCCATGTGACATAAAGATGTCAACAAAATATAATCGAGACAATAAGTGATAACCCCAAAGAGTACCACATGGTAACATGATGAATCTCATGAGGTATGCCAATGAGCATTTTGTGTTGAAATTTTTTAAAACTCTTATCGTTTCAATTTGAATGGAATTTCATTAGGCTCTGTAATATTTTAGGCCCACCTAAACGAGCAAATTCTACCTTCAATGTGTTCTCAATATGAATAAGTACTTTCTTAGAACCAACAATAGAAATAATTGCACTTTACACTTTTTTTAGGCTTGGGAGGACATATGACATAAAGCCCTTGTGTTCTGAAAATGCATGATCATTTCACTAAACTAGATGATGTACTAAATTAGACTCCATTAATATTCTAGGCTTTAGCCACATTGTAGGTGGATTTAAGGAATTAAGTCATGGATTTCATGAAGTATGGAATTCAACATGAGTATGTCAACACTATAAGGTGGCAAGACATGTTAACCAAAGTAAACCCAACATGTTGCATGGATAACATCAACAAGGGAGGATTGGTAACATAGGTGCTATTTCTAGTTGTTAAACACACATGAAAATGTAGACAAGATATGAAAGATAAATTGTAAGTTACATTTACTATTCACAATGATATACATTTATAATACATTCTTATGACCATTGGTTTCATATTGCAAGGTCTTGTGGACTCCAGTGACTGTTAACGTTCCACCACACAAACCCTTAGCAGATTAGGTGTCCAACACTTGTGTGTAATTTCTGGAATTGTTGCAACTTAAAGGAACCTCGTTTCATCAAAATTATGTTAATAATTAACATGAGTGGGACATGACAAGAAAATTGGCAGAAAAGGTATTAATTCATTATATTGCACTGTATTGATCTCAAGTTATGAATTTATAATACATCAATGACCATTCTAGATCTAGATCTAGATCTCACTAATAACTCATCAGTGGACAAAAATAACACCTCATCAAGATAAGGATTACAACTCATGGTATTGGACTTTGTGATTGTTTACGTCTTAGTTGAACATCCCTCCATCAATCACAAGTTTAATAATTGTGCAATACATATACCAATAGATTTTGTCATTTTCAATTTGAAATTGTTGAACCGAGCTTCGACGAATATTGTCCTTAAAAAAATGCAAATATCTGAATGTTTGGAAGTGAACAATTCCTATGCTTAAACATTTCCATTGAACAATTGAAATTAGGGAAAATTTTAAGGATGGAAATTTATCTTAAAGTTTAGAAACCTTGGTGAATCCCACTAGTGCATAATATGCAATCTATAAAATGTTTGGAGATATTTTTATAAAAATATTCATATTCCTAATAATTTTATATGGTTTCTATATAATTTTTTGGTGATTTTTAGGGTAAAATAATTTCATACTGTAAAATTTGGGCAAATAATTTTTAGAAAAAAATGGGAATTAGCTAATCTTTTTTTGGAAAAAGTATAGAGAATTAGCCCACATGTGAATATTATCCCCTAAAACTTTCTCTGATTGAAATGATTTTAGATTTTATATTGAGAAGATCAGTTGCTATGCTCGAATTCCCAATTGTTGATTAAATGTTGATTGAATTTTAACTTACAAGGCTTTAAAATTTAAAGTTTGATATCTAATATTCTCCTGTGTCAAGTGCAAGGTGAGAAGTTTTGCAATAGTTCATTATGGAAAGGATACAAGCTAGGGATTTTGATTCTTTATGTGTTGGTTTTGTTGGTTGACCACTAACCATCTCCCATGGAAATTGGTGGTTTATGGTTTACCACTAACCAATATACTTTGAATAATTTGGTGGTTTTTAGATAGACACTAACCAATCTAACTTGATTTGAATATTGTCATGGTTTATGTTTTACCACTAACTATCTTCACTTCATTAATGTACTCCCCCCTAAAGTTGTAGGAGATTTATGCCTATGCTCCCCCCTTAAGATGTAGAGATTACCATCGTTGAATTTTATGTTTTTACCTCTGTTTTGACTACACAGTAAGAATGATGTAGTCATTTCACCTCTTGATTCCATCTCTAGGAATTTATCCATCCATAATGATTTGTTTTCTTAGCTTTCCTCTTCTTTCAACATCTTTCTGATAGGTGATTTGTCTTCCCATATTGAAGAAAAATATGGAGATCAAAACATTGACTCTCCATATGACGTTGTAGAGACTCCTATGTAATTCATATCTTTGCTAGAATTAATCATACTCTTAAGAATGGTCGAAATTATCATGTTTTTATCAAATCCAACATAACACTACTCCATTTAGAAAATAAAAAAACCATGCCTAAATTGGATTCTCTGTCTCAATGTTCCTTCTTCTTACACATAAAATTATCCAGATCCATCAATCCTACATTATGGGATAGGATCAACGTGTACTCCATGTTAAAATCTATACGTATTGAAAAAATAATTCAGGTCAACAAATCCCAAAAATTTGACATATTGGCCAATAAGCGAAATAACTCCTTCATTCCATTGTTCCCTAGATCCCTCACTTGTGAGAGAAATACACATGATAACATTGTCAATACACAACAATATAATAATTCATGTCACTAAAATATGCCATGACTGTAAAATCTAGTTCCATAGTCAATAGTTCTCATATTAATGCATTAGGTTTAGTGATAAACAATATTAATTTCACCAATAATTACTATCTTGCCACTAATTCTACTGATAAGATTGATCAATTGTGGGTTGATTGTAAATATATTCGTCCCTCCCCAAGCCTGTACATGTCGTCAATCATCATGTCCCATCTACCTAATCTGAACATTCCATCTTCATGTTCCACACAAATAAACTCCAATTTTAATAGAGTTTTTTCTTACGACAATGCGACAAGGTTTATGGTTAAAAATATTGATAATGCACATTATAACCAAACATCTAATCCCACATATCCAAAACTCTCTACTTGTTCTGAATCCACACACTTAACTTAGAATACCATTTTTTTGGTCGATTGTAGCTCCACCCCTCCCTCCTGCGACCCACACACATCCTCATTTAAATTGTCCCATATATCCACAAATCTGACCATTCAACCACTCAATCTTCATCTAACTCTTCCCCAACTTCCCCAATTTCCCCAACTCCTTTCATTCCCTTTCCATCCATCCATACTAGGTCTGATGATACCACCACCAACCCAAACCCAAAGTAGAATTCCAACACCATTATCCCCCTTACCAAAAACCTGAGACAATCATGTTAGCTTGTTGATAACCTATTTGAATTTAAAATAGATTCCGAGACTCAAAAACTTATATAAAAGGGTCTTAATTTCACCATTCCTTCCCCCCCCCCAAAAAAAAAAAATTCCTATTAAAGACATCTTATCCAACATTGAATAATCTCCTCGAAACCATTATGACGAAAGTCAGACAAGACTGCTCTATTATTCGATGGAAAGCTAAACCTCTGAAGATCAACATCAGTAAGAAAGAATACCTTGCACTTAAACCCTAAAAAATAATCCTAAAATTGTTGTACTAAAATTAGACAAAGGAGGTGTGGTGGTTATTGTGAATAGAAAATAATATGATGATAAAATGTTTGGGCACGTCATCAATAGTAGAAGCTACAAGATTCTAAATAAAAATAATTTGAGGAAAATTTCTCAAAATGTCTCCAATTCCATCAAGGCCAATAATGGGTGTGATAACATGACATTAATTGAAAGTCATCCCTCCACTCTAAGAATATATGGTCTCCCAAAAATCCATAAGGGTAGGACTCCTCTAATTCCCATTGTTAATACCATTGGGGGACCAACCTACCTAATTACTAAGCACTTAACTTGGAAGCTCAAGCCCCACATAGGTAACACCAACTCCTTCATTAAAGACTCTACCTATTTTATGAATGAAATTAAGGATATTAGACTTGAACAACATGAGTTTGATGTTGTTTCACTTTACACCAAGAAGCCCATTAACGGTGCCATGAACATGATCAACAAAATCAATGATCACAACATTGCTAGGTTATTTGAAATGTCTTAAATCCACATGTTTTAGTTTCCAGAATGAAATTTATGAATAGACATGTGGGGTGGATATGGGATCCCTCTTTCCCTTGTGGTCACCAATTTGTTTATGAAAGACCTTGAAACCAAAGCACTAGATCCCTACAAGGAAAATACCTTCTAGTAGAGGTTATAACAAAGGTTTTTAGTGTTATAAAATTGGCAAAAATTGTCAAAAAACCTCCGTTACAACATTCATTTGTGGTAGTGGATTTTTTAGCATAGATGATAACGAAACTTCATCATAAGTAAAAAAAATTGGGCGACTAAAGGTTTTAGTGAATGCTTTCATAGTAGTGTGCTTATTGGGAAAATCATGCCAATGCACTACTAATATAAAATCACCGGTGCTGTAATTTTAAATAAAATCATTGAGACTAGAAACAATCGTATGGAGCACCATTGCATTAAATTTATAAAAGAATTGGTGCTTTAATATAAAAAAATGCACCAACTCATACAATCTATGATACCATGCACCAAGGCATTGAATGCAAACAATACCAATTCTTGAAAAGTATAGCGCCCTGGTGCTTATGTCTTCCAAAAACACCAAGGGAAGTACTTTTCAGGAAGGGCACAGGGACAGGAAAAAAATGTCTTGCAACCCCCATTATTTTATCTTCTCCAACACACTAGGTAGTTATGCATAACAATGCACCGGTGTTTATGAGTTGTATAAAAAAACATCAGTGCTTCAAAAGTATAATGCCCCAATGCTTATGTTTTTGAAAATCCCTAGTGCTATATTTTTCACAAAAGGCACCAGAGTAGGCAAAACAAAGATTTCAGTACTATCTCTTTCACATAATCTAACACATCGACACATTAAAGGTAATGATGCACTAATGCCTTAAAGGCGAATCAAAATGGTGCATGAAATGCATATATTCTTGGTGCGTATTTATTTTACAAATGCATCGCGATACCATTTTTTTATTGTAAACATTTTTGTTGAAAAACTCGTATTCAGAGTGGTGCACATTAATGTACGATGTCCTGATATCCATTTTATCCTTTTTAGAAACATTGACTTGTGACAATGCAATTATTATGATTTTTTAAAATCTACTATTCATCAGAAAATTGACATATCTCTTATAAAAATATTCATATAAATTAAATTTTGATTTGTGAATTTGTATATGAAGTTTGGATTAATTTGTTATATCATTAGATTTCACATTTCTT
The DNA here is from genome assembly GCA_000404065.3 of Pinus taeda. Taxonomy (NCBI): domain Eukaryota; kingdom Viridiplantae; phylum Streptophyta; class Pinopsida; order Pinales; family Pinaceae; genus Pinus; species Pinus taeda. The sequence continues at coordinate 35,997 of APFE030596080.1, forward strand.
CATTATAATGTTTAATCATTGGTGTAACATTTCACATCGACATTAGACAACACAATAGAATAACTTAAAATGTATTTTATTGTATATGAATAAGAGACTCTTTGTCATACAACATGGGATAATTATTTGTAACCCCTTGTCTTTCAATTGGGACACTATGTCCATTGCATTAAACAAAATGTATGATTTTCACAAACAATTATTTAAAAAATACAACAACTTGCAATGATATCCAAATAGATCATCATTCTTCCCTGTAATTGTTGTCAGTGCTCGAGCTACTTCCATGACTTGGGTTATTTGGACAAATGTTTTGTTGATTACAATGATTTTTTCATCTTCTTCAAGTTTCTTATGCAAAGATAAAAATAAAGTGTAATAAGTGTATCTATATTAGTGAGAATAATGAAAATTGAAATAAATAATATACATCAATGTAAATCGAATAACAATGTTCCATAGCAAGAAGTGAGTCTTGAATTGTACATGTTCCTTCAAAACCAAATCTCATGACTTGTTTCAACAACTCTTCTTTGAGTGTAGTTCCATACTCTGTTTCCAGTAAGTTTTATACCCCATAATAAATCATAGATTTAACATAAATGAATTTTTTATTATTATTAATTATAAACTTAGAGAAGCAAAACAACATAGATACTTACAAATTCCACAATTAATTTTTGATATGCCAATGTATACTCACAACCCATATTTAACCCAATGTAAATCAATTCTTCCAATGTCTCTTCTTTGTATGTTAGCACCTATTTAAAGAAATTTAAGGATGGTTGATGTAAAACAACTTAAAAAATGCAAATCTTAAGTTGTTATAAGGAAATATTAACACTTACTCATAAAATTTGATGTCAACCTTTTTCTTCCTTGTTGTCCTATTTTATGTGTTGAATGAGTTCCATTTTCATTTATTTTCTAGAAGAAAATACTTGAAAATTAATATTTAATGCTAATTTATTTTTTTATACGTACTTAATAGAAAAAATCAATGATTACTTACATTTAAAGCACGTTGTTGTTGAGATGGCCCCTCTTGTGATGCAATTATGTCCATTTCTTTGACATCTCTTTGTACATTCCTACTCACATGTTTCAAATATTAGCTCGTCGATTCTTTGGGATTTTCATAATCTTCTTGAAAAAGTAATAATCTATTTTTATATTTATATATGAAAACTAAATATAACAAAATTAATATTAATGAATGAATGCTTTGCAGTAATATATACATATAATTCTAGAAAAGCATTTTAATTAGGAATATTATTTTTTGAATGATTTTTGGTTGCTGTTGTTGTATGTTTTTTCTATTGTAAGTCTAACAAGTCTCATTGACCATTGCATTGGAAACGCTTCCCATAGTTTAAATATAACTTGGTTCTTGGAATCATTGGATTGATTTTTGTATTGTAAGTGGAAATTACATCTATACATTTGTCCCACTATATCCCACGTAGTTTTGTAAAAGCTTTTTCCTTTTCATTAACCTCCAACACCACTCGAGATGCGCTAAGGACCAATTCATTGTCATTTATATGTTCTATAATTTTTATTTTCTTAGAACGACATTCTTTTCCTTCATTTCTGGTGCCTATAGAACATTAAAAATATGTGAATTAATAGATTGTTTGAAACATGTCATCTAATTTTCTTAAGTATATTATTAATGAAAAAAAATCATATTGAATAGTATTTTTTCAGTCACTCGATTCATTCTTCTGCAAATTTGTCTGTCAGGATTTTACACTCTTATACACTTATCAAAGAAACAATCTTATCGATCTTCCTCATTTTGTAGGTTTGCATGACACACACTAACCAATACATATTAGTTAAACTTACATAAAGTTCAAACATATTAATTTTGTAAAGAATTTACAAGGAACTTGCATTTTCTATTTTTTTGGATGTGTTATCATTGTGCCAATTAATATTTTTGTTACTTGACAACTTCTCAGACATTTTTTTTTTATCAATATACAACTTGTACCATTTAATACAGTAGCCATTAAATATAGTTTACAAATAAATCATATAATTTTAAGCCAAATAGAAGTTTGGTAGTTGGTGTGGTTATGTGCATAAATGCCCCGATGCATTTAATTTAGTAAATGCACCAAGACGTTTAATTGTTTAGCACCGACAATGATTTTTTTTTAAAATAGCTTTAAATTATGATGGTGTGATATGTAACGATAAAAGCACCATCATCATAGTAAAAAACTGTTGGACACATAATTCTCTAAGGGTTGGTGTGGAAGTCGAACAACCAAAAGGAGTCCAAGAGACCACTTGGAATATGAATCCAAGGGTCACACCATGTACTATAAATGTATATCATTTGTTAATAATAAGTGTACTCTCTTGCATATCATTCAAATTCTGTTGCTGCCATGTGTGCGTTTAACATGGTATCAGAGCAGGTGATCTCCTTCCCTGCTCAAGTGAGAGCCACCTGTTTCTGTGGCCTTTGTAAACCAATGCTCTCCTCTTGATTATACCTTTCTGAGCATTTGTTAGAATAGAGGTTGTTACCCCTATCATCTTTGCCATTCCTTTGTTGTGAGAAGATTTGCCCCTACGACTGCAAAGATGAATATTGCCAAACCTATCCCTCTCTACCAATGCAACACTCTAACACTCTCTGTCAGTTTCATGCTCCCACTCAGACCTGTTCCTGCAAACCAACAAAAGATGTGCGCTCTTTCTCCATTCCCTGTTCAAACGTTACCTCTGCATTTTAGTTGTGCATCAATTCCCATCCAAATTCTCAACAATACAATTTGAATTGTCTGTCATTTGCTATCTTTTGCAAACATTCATTGCCAATATTCCATTTGTAGCATGCTCCACGTGGTACAAATGGAGGAGTGACTATTTTAGGCCTTGTTGTAGTTGCAGTTGGAGGTGCTGTGATTGGGCTAACCTTTGTAATGGCAGGGTTGTTCACAACAAGTTGTGAAGGTCAGTTAGCATCAAGGCAATTACTAGCATTTCCAATTGGTGCTTTTGCAGGCCTTTTTTGGTAGTGTATTGACTCTCTGTTGGGTGCCACAGTGCAATATAGTGGGTTTTGTGCTGTGAGGAAGAACATCGTAGGAAAACCAGGGCCAAATGTCAAGAAAACCTCTAGGAAAAATATTCTTAGCAACAATGGAGTGAATTTTGTTTTAGTGCTGTTGACGACAATGGGAACGTTTGCTGTTTTTTTATATTTGTTCTAATATTCCAACACTCGATGATCTTGCTGAGTACTGGAAAGCATAACTAAAGTTACTAGATGCTTGCATTATTTTTTATATTCCGTGTTAGGGTGAGGGTGGTAATGATGCACATAATTAAGTTGACTAAGCAGCTATAGTTTTCATGAAAACTGAGGAAAATGAAAGCAAAACGTGTGTCAATCAATTCACTGTGTGATTGCACCGTGAACAACAATAATTCGTTATCACATTTCTCAGAGGGAAATACAACTGAGGCAAAATAAAAGACACAGAGGAAACAAGGCCAGTCCATCGACCATCTTCATTTGTCGTGAGCCTCGTGTTCTGAATTATGACAATGGGAGGCCAGACAAGATCATCGTCTGATGGCTTGAACTTCCACTTTTGGTGAACAGTGGGGGTAATCACCAGAGTCTTACTATTAGCCATGGTCAGCCCAATAAAAATATGAAAGAACCAGAGTTACATGCCAAATTTACCGATACAAGGCTACCAAACTTTCTAAAAGGCAAAGGTGCCCACTATCTCTCTTTATATATGCCAAGAGCAAGTGGAGAGTTACTGTGCAAGATGGAATTGGTAATGGAGTTGTGGTGTAACTCTCACATAGCCTTGAAGTTGATTGGTCATTGATGGAGTGACACTCTCTCTTCTTTCTGTCTCTGTTCGCCAGCTTTGCAATTTTGAAACTAGTAGTGCATGCTCTTGCTTTGAATGGTACCATACGTCCACAGTCGACTGAAAATATCATCAGTTTGATCGGGAGTGGGATTGCGGATCCCTTCCCTGTACATTTCTTCTAATAAATCTTTTTTTTTTTTTTCCAGAATCCATCTAGTGTTTATGGTGGATTTACCTTTTGCCATTTCTCTGCTTTCTTGACCTCCCTTCATCTCCTACTTAAACAATTTGTTGAGAAGAAAGCGTTTTGTGGATTTCGATTGACATCATCCATGCCCCTTCATTGACATTATATCTCTGTGAAGGATCCCACATTGGCTGGGTCATAATAGCCTCTTGTTCTGCCATACAACATGGCCCTCAGTGTAATTGTTGCGACTGTATATGGTGCATTATTTTGTGTTCGGGCTGTTACAAAGAGGAAGTGATACATTATTTTGAGCATGATGTCAGCTTGAATGGTATGTATACTTGTTGCAACTAATCTGTGGTGTGTAAAAGCCGTGATATATGTATGTGGAATATTGTGCATGGTTCATTGGTATCTTTCTATGAAGACTGCAATTTGGTATGGGTATGTTGGCTCACATATATGATGCATGGTTGGTGCATGGTTGCTATTTAAATCATTAAAACATATAAAGTCAAATTACAACGTTATTTTGGAGGTAATTGCAGAAATATATCAGATGCTTTTGACTATTTTAGGCCCAGCTCCACCTCTATCTCTTGGTATTTATTTTATCAATTGAAGCCATAATAAAATAAGCTTAAAGAACAATGGTGCATTTCTAGTTGAAATCCTTTAAGGTCTTCATTTTTGGTGAGACAATGGCTAGAATCAATAATTTTTTAAAGCTATTGAGCACATTAATGTTGTCTACTGTTGAAGACACGGTGAAGGTCGACAAAGGCACTCTCTTTGACATCCAAACCTATCTGCAAAATACATAGAAAACATTGATTTTTTGCAGCTTGAATCTCAGCTACAGCGAGCAGAATTACAACAATGGAGTCATCATTCTGAACCTGTTTCTATTCAGAACAATGAAACGGACTCCCATAAATAGAAAGACAATAATGTTACAATTGATTCAGATCCAGTGCCCAAAAAAGCAACAGTTGTACATATAGATGCAGAAATTCAATATGCACTTCCCAAGTCGGTCATCAGACCTTGGGAAGAGCTTGTCCACAACAAGCATATAATTGGTCTTGGATATGACAAGGATGTGTCCTTTCATATTCCAGACTACTCCAAACCAATCCAATTTCAAAGTGCTAGATTTCTTCAGGACGGTTCATCTTCACCTACTCTTCATGATAGTTCACCTTCAATTGTTCCAGAGTATGCTCCTCTTCCACAACAACGGATTGTGAAATGCCAACACCGTGACCAAGTTGACCATCTGAAAGATCACTGTTTTGATCTTCATCCACGTAAGCACTATCATAAAACTAGTCATTCTTCAAACAGATACTTCAGGAACAAACCTCCTGCAAGAACAAAGATTCATCTTGGATGGATTGCTTCTTGGAAATGGGCATCAACAACCAAGAATATATTTCAATCACATGTCAGAACTTGTTCTAGAGTATTGAACAGTCTTGCAGTTGAGTTTTCTCCATCATCTCACCTTGTATCTGATAGGGGGGGGGAATGTTGGCCATTTACAAGCTTCAAAGTCAAATCAAGCAAGCCTGAGCCACAACGTGCCATACCAGATTCAGAGTTGTAGCCAAAGATGAAGATGCCCCTGAGCATGCCTTCAGTTTTTGACACCTCTTCAATGAATTGGGGACACTTCCTCTAGCAAAAGACTTCAGCTTCTTGCTAGTTTTGGAAGAGTTCCAGGAATTGCATTAAGCATTCCAGAGTTGTTGGTCATCCTTAAACCATCACAGGTTGAGACTTCCCTTTTCAGGTTGAAGTTCTCCCTTTTATGCGGGGTGAGATATCCCTTTCATGGTTGAAGGTTTCCCTCTTCAAAACATCAGAAGCACTTCCTCTAGCAGAAGACTTGAGCTTCATGCCATACTTGGAAGAGTTCTGGAAACTGCACTAAGCGTTCCAGTGTTGGTGGTCATCCTTAAACCACCACCCTTTGTACCAACATTTCAGAGAGCACATTCAGCCCAGTGCTGCCATGCATTTTTTCACATTTTGTATTACAACTCTCTTCTTGAACTCATATATAACCCTTCGAATTAAGGGGGGAATGTTGGACACCTAATCCTCTAAGGGTTGGTGTGGAAGCTAAACAACCAAAAGGAGTCCAAGAGACCACTTGGAATATGAATCCAAGGGTCACACCGTGTACTATAAATGTATATCATTTGTTAATAATAAGTGTACTCTCCTTCTTATCATTCAAATTTTGTTGCTGCCATGTGTGTGTTTAACAAAAACAAAAACATAATAAATTAAACACAAGATTTTTTCACTTAGTAATGTTATTTGGTGGAGTTGCCTCGATGCATTATATTACACAGGGCACACTGATAAACATAAGTCATTAAATAAAAAAAAGAGATAGGGCTGACAGGGTTTGGATCCGATTCAATAAGTGGTCCCATTGCTTTACATGTCAAATACCTTATATATAGCAACACAAACCCATTAAATCTAAAATGCCTAAAATGAAAATCCCTAATTGTGAAGTGGTAGAGGGAGTTAAACCCTAAGGTGAAATTTTATAGTCACATAAGCAAGAAGAAATAAGGGAAGTATTGATTTTTTTGTTTTTTATTTTTGAATTTTAATTAAATCTAACAAAAAAAAAAATAAAAAATTATTAGTAAAATTTAAAAATTTTATCATGTAGGATTTTGAGTGAATCACCATACCAATCAAATTCTAATCTTTTGAATTGTTTTTTTGTTCCAAAGTATTTTGCTGCTCCACAATGCTCCCAGTATGTCTCTTTTGCAAATCTCTCCCTTGAAGTTTTGGGGAAAATAATGAAATAGTGAATAGATTCTTACTATTTAGAAGACTTTATGAAATTAGATTTTGAAAAATAAATTACTGCTCATTTTTTGATTTGAAAAAAAATTTGCACTTTTTTATTCTATTTTTAATTTTGTTTTTTCAAAATTTCACAACATCAGTGTGTTTCATATTAAAAAGAAATTGTGTGTTTAATAGTAGCGTGCACTGATTAAGTTGAGTTATCCATGAATTATAAATTCCTTTTTTTTATTTTTGTAATCCCTGAAACCAATGCGGTTGCTATTTTAATGCATCAATGTAGTTATCATTTAAACGCATTGGTGCATTTAGTTTTAGAAGTGCACCAATATGCTTTAAAAGTTATCTGAATTTTATTTTCACATAAAATGGCATATTCATCTCAAATTATCTTTTAGGATGTATCCACATGAGTTACAGTAGTTCATAATATAAAGTTGCCTTATTTTTGAAAAATGGTCTGAAAAATATATTCAAATGCAGATTGTGGCTATGTGGTTCTCAAAATTAATTTTAGGTATGCACACAAAAAATTATGGTTGATTTTGCTCAAATGTAGGGAGAAAATTTCATAGTATCAAATGACCAATTCTTGAAATTCTAGTCCGTTCCATGTTGCTCAAATTCCTTCACGAAGTTCTCCCTTTCCATCTTCAATAAGTTCATATTTTATTTATATTTTGATTATCTAATTGAATTTATTTATTTTTATCCATGTCAATTTGAATAAAAATGTATCCAAATTTGCAGGATCCCGATCAAGAATCAAGTTCATATGTAGAAAATATTCCACGAGTTAAAAAATGTCAAAGGCTCTTATTAGGAGTAGCATACGGCAAGTAGTTGGTATATGAAAATAGACAATCCATTTTCATCTCGGGTCAACGATGGTAATAATTATTTTGGTATAATGTAATTTCAACAAGCCAATTGCATTGTGCTTACTAATATCATTGATGCACTAATGTTGATCAATATTTTTTGAAATTAGGATTATACTGATGATGAATGACCCACCTACCATCTTCTGATGCACCCCACTACAATGTCAAATCGAGAGAAGGCTACATTAAGAGAAAAAATCAAAGAGGAAGCATACAAAAAATGGTTGAATCAACAACCTATTCAATTCCCAGTACGCCTAGATTCACTAAATAGGAATGCCTATAACAATAGTATTTCTTCATCACAAGTTGGCAATGGAGGAAATCAATTAGAGGTTGGTATGGATGATTACATACGGGATACAAATTCCAAGGAGGCAACATTGTTAGATGCATTCCATAATGATGATCTAGGGTATGATGTTGATCATATCACTGATACCTTTTTCAAAAGCCTAAAATATGCTTCCACCGCCCCTCTCTTTGGACCTGACGACCAATCAAAGTATACCCAGTTGGGGACAATGATGTTACTGTACAAATTGAAAGAAAATTTTGGCATGTTGAATGCATGTTTCTCATAAATATTGAGGTAGTTTACCATGATCATGTCCCTTGTATTTTGAGAAATCTTGTCACACAATCAACATTAAAAATGGTTTATTTTATGACCGTTAAATATTGACATTATACATTTATATTTCTCACCAATTGTAGGTTATTCAAAGATAAGGTTATTTCGAGTGATAATGTCTTGCCTAGTAGCTGCAAAGAGGCAAAGTAGTTGTTGAAAATGTTGGGTGTTGGGTGTAAGGACTCCAGACACCACATATCTCCATAATGGTATGATATTGTCCACTTTGGGCCTAAGCCCTCATGGATTTGTTTTTGGGCTTTACCCCAAAAGGCCTCATACCAATGAAGATATTTGTCCATCCTTATATACCCATGATCCTCCCCACTTCTAGTCAATGTGGGACTTTGGTCGTATGCCCAACAATCCTCCCCTCGAACAAAGGACCATCGAGCCTCCCCTCAAATGATTATCCACCCGTCCACTCTCTACCAACCAGGATTCTCCGTTCCAATGCGTTGGACGCACATGCCTTACATGGAGCACCACCTACCTCGAGAGCTTGCTCTATCCCAGGTCAACTCCTCTTCACTGTGTTGGGACCAGGACACATCCATGAAGAATCCAGAGCACACTGCCTGTCTAACCGAGATCATCCACGGATCCCATTGTGATATTACCGGGGCCCACCACCTTCGTTCGGCATTCCGAGGATTCATCCACTTGGCTAACTCCGGGGCATGGCTTTGATACCACTTGTAAGGACTCCAGACACCACATATCTCCACAATGGTATGATATTGTCCACTTTGGGCCTAAGCCCTCGTGGATTTGTTTTTGGGCTTTACCCCAAAAGGCCTCATACCAATGAAGATACTTGTCCATCCTTATATACCCATGATCCTCCCCACTTCTAGTCAATGTGGGACTTTGGTCGTATACCCAACATTGGGTACATATCATATCATGCATGTCTGAATGATTGTATTCTATATAGAGGAGAATATGAAGACAAAGAGATATGTTTGAAATGTGGGCATGACAATTACCATAAAAAATAAGAAGGGTAAATCACATGGTCCTCCTCATAAGATATTGAGACACATGCCTATAATCCCAAGGATTCAAAGGCTCTTTCGTTGCAAGAATTAGCTATGTTGCGGGGATGGCATGCCTCACACATAATTGAGTTAGGAGTTATGAAAATCCCAATAGATTCAATAGACATGAAGCATGTAGAGGATACATGGCCCGAAAAATTCAAGGATGAAGTACGAAGTCTACGACTCAGAATAGCCATGGATGGTGTCAACCCATATTCCCTTCAAAACACCAACTATTTTGTTTGGCCTGCAGTAATGATCAATAACAATATCCGCCCATGGTTGTTTGTAAAGAATGAACATCTTATGTTGGTTCTCATAGTACCTAGTAGAAGACAAGTGAATAATTAGGATTACTTACAATCGTTGGTAGATGAATTGAATGAAATATGGGAAGGGATACATGTATACAATGTATCAAGACCCATCACAACATATAGGAGTTTTACATTGTATGGAATATGTGCTTACACCACACATGATTATCCAGGCTTAGGAGTTTTCTATGGTAAATTACATGTTTATTGATTTGTTTATATACGTAACAATAGTGTTTCACATATTAATTTAATTCACTGCAATTGTTATGATGTTCATGATCGCTAATGTGCCCTGTATGCAATAATTTCACAGGTCTTGTAACAAAAAAAGGTATCATGGATGTAAATGTTGTGGACATTCTCTGAAGTCTACATGGTACAACCACCTATGAAAGCCAATGTATAACTACTCTAGGGTATTCCTTTGAGAAGAACACCCTTATAGAAGAGAAAAATCTACTTCCAATGGTAAACCAGAGAGAACCCAAAAACCTGCAATAATGACACTATATGAATGACTTAAAGCATTTGAGAGAGAGAAGGAGAATGAGATTACATAAATGTTCAATTCAAATGAGGAGCTTATGTTCGATGATCCAATATTCTTCAATACCTATGTTGAGAAATTACTGATTGGGATGAAAAGGAAATTTGTCTTTTATGAGCTCCCATATTGGGAGCATCTTAAGATTTCCCACTTAGTATATCCCGTGCATATATTAAAAAATGTTTCATCTTATTTTCGGAGGCACATATCATTGAAATAAAATGACACATTGGCTTTTAAGAGAGATCTTATGCCTTCAAAAACTAAAAGAAACATTGGCCAAGACAAGAAAGTAGTGGAGAGGATGATCCTTCTTGGTCTTTCAAAGAAGGTGATATCCCATGAATTTTAAAGAAAGATGATTTTTTTTTTGGCAAAGTAAGTTATAATGGGTGTGAGGGTGCCTTCTTTATACGGGTCTTCACTACGATGATGCTTCACTGTGGAAGACCATTTGTTGGTGCTGGATTCACATGACCATTTGAACCTTCTAAAAGTACTTATGTCAAAATCATGATTTTATTATTTGTTATTATTTTTATGCCATGGGATAAAATATAATTAAGTTTTGTATGTTTTTACTTTGCAGTGTCATTGTCATTTTCTCGTGCATGGGTGTGTGAACCATGATTTCCCCCAAGACTTGCAATGTGCCATATCTAAATTATTTGCATTTGTACGTTGGATCACACCAAAGGAGACTCATATGGCTAGCATTCCATGATTGCATCAAGAGATAGTTGAGATTGGTTTTATGTTTGAGAAGGAATTGTCGACGAGTTTCATGGGCCATGCAATGATGCACCACAAAAAAAGGAATGCATTGAAAATGGTGTGTACATTGACTTGATGCACCGCTTTTGGTTCACATACATATATAACATTAGTTATTTTTTATTTTTCATTATAGTGTGCCGACATAATATTTCGCACCAGTGCATTGATTTTACATCAATGCACTGCATCAGAATGTTCAAGTTTAAATATTGGATGGTGCGTTGGGAAAAAACAAACACACCGCGAAGTTAATTTTACCAAATGAACCACTGCAAAAATAATAATTGTTAAAGTGGTGCATCATGGAATTTAACAACCCTGTGCAATTCAATTTACCCAATGCACCAAACCACTAATGATGCATTAATGTTATGCACCAATTTGCGGTGCACCCTATAAATTGATAAGGTGCACTGTGAACGGTGCAAGCTGAACTTTTTGAACGGACTGTGAAAAAACTAAATTAAAAAACAATGCATTTTTTAACTTAATTTTCAATTCTACTCTAAAAAATTAAGTTAGGGAGAAACATAGACATTACTTGGAAATTTGCTCATTGGGGAGGCATGGTTTCCAAGTAAATGAAAAAAAATTAAGTAGTTCATTCAAGTTTAAATATTGGGCAATGCATTGGGAAAGAATAAAGGTAGCGAGAAGTTAATTTTACTAGATGCACCATCGTAAAAAATATAATTTTAAAAGTGGTGCATTTTGGAATTTAACGCCCTGATGTGTTTGAATTTACCCAATGCACTGAACCACTTATGTTGCGTTAACTTTACACATCAATTTGAGGTGCACCTTGTAAATTTATAGGGTGCACTGTGAACAACGTGAGCCAACATTTCAAATGCATCGCGAAGAAGAATTATTTTTAAAAAAACAATGCATTTCTTAACTTAATTTTCAATTCTACTCTACTAAAAAATCGTGTTAGGGAGAAAAATAGACATTACCTACACATTTGCTCGCTGGGGAGGCATGGTTTCTAAGTAAGTGAAAAAACAAATTTCACCATTGTTTCACAAAATTCGAAAGGCACATAGTGGGCAACGAATGGAAGGATGACAAGCAATGGAATCATGGAAGGTAGGGTGCTTCACAGAGGTAAATATTGCATTGGTGCTTGAGAGATCTACATGATTGCAAATGGTAAAAATGAATTTTACAATCGGTAATTTTTTTTATTTAACCTTATTTTCGTGCGCTCGAGTACAACATTAGGGCAAATTATTTATGAAGCACATCACAATTTTTTAAAGTAAAAACCCTATCATGGTGAACCATGTTATTTACACATTAAGGCATTTGAAAATAAGAATAACATAGATTCTTCATGGGATTATAGTACAAAAATGGTGAAAATGAATTTTATGACTGCCATTTTTTAAATTATACCTTTATCCAGTGCTATTGATTAGTATACACACTCGTGCTCTGGTTTCATCTAACTCACTACTATTTTTGAATTAAAAACACTGCAATGGTGCACCATGTTGAATACACATCAGGGCATTCCTAAAATGTCAAAGCACTGGGGCTTCATGGGAGTATAATACCAGAATGTTGAAAATGAATTTTACGACCGAATTATGTTTAAATTTACACTAGTCCAGTGCTATCGAGTAGTATACGCACTGGCACTCCATATTTACTAAGCACACCATTATTTTTTTATTTTTTAAAAATAAACCTTGAACAATGCACGCTTATTTGTTAAGCACTGGGATATACAATTCTATTTATTGCACCAGTGCTTATGATACGAGTAGAGCATTGTTATTTTTTAAATTAAAAACCTTGCCCTACTGCACCATGCTTTTATGCACCAAGGCTTTCGTGAGATGGGAAAGCACTGGTTATTTATGTGAGTATAGCACCAAAATGGTGAAAATGAATTTTACGACTGACATTTTTTTAAATTTCACCCTTGTCCATTGCTATCGAATAGTATATCAAATATCACCTATATTTGCGGATTTGCCCAATTTAGCTATTTGATTTCTATTTGTTAACTTTGAAAATATAATTTATAATAAAATTATGTCTTTAAATATAATTTTAACATATAAAAAATATTTAGCACCTTCGAAAACACACAAATGATACCTAATTACAATTTAGACAATTTCCTCACAAATTTAAAACAAAATTCATTGAAAAGAAATTGTTAAATAGTTAGAGCATGCTATTCAACATCTTTTTCAAATTTGGAGGACGTCATCGCTAGCCTCAAAATAAGGTTCCACTGCAAGTTGAATACGATCATGATAAAATTCAACAACCTTTTCAAATTTCGAGAACACCATTGCTAGTCTCACGATAATATTCAAGGATTCCAAATTTATTAACCATTTGCATGTTAGACCATAAAATCTAAAATGACTTGCAAATTTAGAAAAGAGTGCAATCAAACTTTTTGAGGTTTTGATTTTTTTTTATATAAATAGCTTTCAATCAATATTTAACGCAATGCTGATAAGGATATATCATACAAAAGTTTGGTAATAAGAAGAGATAAGGCTAGATTATAAGGAATTATTTTAAGAATGCATACATATAATGCCCACAAGGTATAAGTTATGAATTTTTCTAACCCATATGAATTATAAATTAAGAATAATCTTGCCACAATGCACTATTGTCTATTACTAGGCATACAATTCTATTAACTGTACCAATGTTTATTTTATACGAAGTGCACCACCATTTTTCAATTAAAAACTCTTCCACGTGCACCATGTTGTTTACGCACTAGGGCTTTCGTAAATATGGATAGCACAACTAATTCATGAAAGTATAGTGTATGCACTGGTGCACATTATAATTGTGGTGCACCATTGTTTTTATTTGTATAAAAAATAACCCTACGATGATTCACCATATTGTTTATGCATCAAGGCATTCGTATATCGGTTTAACATTGGGGTATTGTGAGAGTATAGCACCATATTGGGGAAAATGAATTATGATTTTTAAGACCAATATTTTTTAAAATTTAACCCTTTTCTAGTGCTATCGAGTAGTATACTGATCCGATTTGGATACTAAACACTCTTTAAGTTTTCATGACTATTTCAAATTATGCCAAAAGATTCAAGTCTTAGAAGAATCAAGCTATCAAAAGGAATCCTCGTGACAGTTGCAGTTGTGGCCATAGCAGAGCAACGAGGACCCTCGGTCGAGCGCGTAGACCATTGGCCCATGGTAACACGCACTGGCACAAATTGGCAAAACCAGAGGCTAATTCAAGAAATGGGGGTGGTTTCTGATATGCAATTAGCACCGTATCGTAGGGTGTCCCCTTTGGTGAAGGAAATCCCCGAAGCGCCTAGACCTGAAATCGTTATGAAATGTGGAAAAGTAATGCATTCGACTCCGTAGTGCGAGATTCCACAAACCGATAGGATATCGGAAGGCCTCGAGGTGGTAAGCAATTTTGATTGAGTCCCACCCAATGCCACAGATCGAGTGACATACGTTCAAAGGATGAGAGAGAAAACCACCCGCATTGGACAAGTAAATGTCAGGAAACTTGCTCGCCTGATATGAACGACGACCATAGGATTTTGGGGGCCTAGATCAACGGTGGAGGCGCATCTTGATAAATGACCGGATTTGGTGAAGTTATAAAGCAATATTACAGGGGATTTGAAGTCTGACATGGATGATGGGTTGGCAAACGATTCATGTTTCATAGGCGATATTGAAGCAAACGAAATTAACAGCCATTCAAATATGATTCAAGGAGTATAATACCTAGTTTGTTAAGAAACAAGTGGCCACCTCCCTGCGAGGCGTTACCCAGTAATGATGATGCAAAGCAGAGGAATTCAAATGGATAAAGGTAGGGAAACCAGAAGGTCGAGAAGCGGAAATGAATAGTCAAAGAATATACTGGATTTAAAGCCATGAACTGATAGAGATAGGGGAGGGCAGTGACAAGAGTTAGCTAGATGTAGAAAGCTAAGAGCAGAGAATAGAGAGTAGAAGCCGAGCTGACCTGAAGGTAGCATCAAGCTAAACAGAGCCAAAGAGAGTCAGAGAGTTTGTGTACTCCATAGAAGGCTTGAGAGGTTCAAGCAAACTCCTCGACATAGGCCTGTCATACTACTGTGACCATTAGAGGTTGAGCTTCAGTAAGGACAGCCTGTGCACTCCATTCCTACTGACTTTTATCTATTTAGTGAGACTCGAATTGAGCTCATTGTTGTAAAATTTCTGCTTGAAAACATAATAGAGAGGCCACCACTAAAGGCTGGACTAGGAGACGTAGCCTAGGAGCATTGGGTGAACTCCTTATTAAACTTGTTGTGTTTACATGTTTGAATGTTATGTTTTCCCTAACTACCTCCATGTCTATGTATTCTAGCAATCTTATCGATCCATTGCATAAAGTAACATAGGCACATACATGCACATGAGTCTATAATACCTTCAATTCTTTGTCCTGGATAAATTCCAGATCAAGTGGTATCAGGGCTCTAGTTTATTAAGGTTAGACAAGCTTGTGTTGGTTTTTGTTGTTGGATGCTAACTAGATCAAAGCTTAAATTAGGAGAAGGAGAGTTGGTTGAAACTAACCCAGAAATTGGAAGAGTGTATTCTAAGAGGAAAATGTCAGAAGAAAGTCCCTAGGAATCAAACCCCTAGTTCATGGATAGTTTTATGACGATGAGATCCATGGTGGAGAAAATGTATAGGGAATTTAAGAAAAATAGAGATGAAGATTCATCAAACTCCAAACAAGACAAAGGAGTATAAGCATCTCTCCTCCATGACCACTCTAAAGGCAAAGGGAAAGAAGAAAAATTTCTCACACCTCCTAATAGCCCTGAAAATAAAAAGAAGACATCTTTGATTAAATTAGATGTTAAATTTGATTTACTAATATATGATGGAGATTTGAATGCAGAGAAGCTGGATAATTGGATCAGACACCTTGATGTCTATTGCAGAGTGCAGAGAATTGATTCAGACAAGAGTAAGATTCATCTAGCCAGCCTAGGCCTTGGGGGCACTGCCTTGGTATGGTGGGAAGGCAGGACACAAACTGACATGAAGAAACATGGTAAGATTATTTCTATCTGGAGTGAATTTTTTTCTACAATTAAAAAGCAATTCTATCCACTAGCCTATATGCAATAAGCCATGATGAATTGGAAAACTTTTCGACAACTAAAAGGGCAAGTGTACAAGGTTACACCCAATAATTTAGGAAAAGAGCTTTGATTCTAGGAATTTCTTTAGACACACCTGAGACTCTGTTGAAGTATATAGGTGGTCTACACAACAACATGAGGCACACGATCCTCATGTTTAATCCCACTATCATAGATGAGGTATCCGTTCAGGCTACACATTTAGAAGCTAGAGGTAAGAATGAGAACCCAGAAGTTGGGGGATCATCCAAAACCACTGCAAGCAAGAATAATGAGAAAAGAAAATAGAAATGGAAAGAGAGGAAGACAAATACTATACAAAAGACCAAGTCTTCATGCACTCACTGTAAGAAGGATGGGTATGATGATGAACACTGTTGGATTCTGCATCCGGAGTTGAAACCCAAGGAAAGTGAGGGCAAAAGGAAGAAATTTTTTGCAACTATTCAAAAGGATTTGTGGTCAGACTTAGGAGATGAAACAACAACCGCAGCCACAGGTATAAAATGCAAAAATT
The DNA here is from genome assembly GCA_000404065.3 of Pinus taeda. Taxonomy (NCBI): domain Eukaryota; kingdom Viridiplantae; phylum Streptophyta; class Pinopsida; order Pinales; family Pinaceae; genus Pinus; species Pinus taeda. Next base: position 52,772 of record APFE030596080.1, read on the forward strand.
TTGAAGCATCTACTAGTAATTCTACAAAATCTACTGATAATGAAGAAAATGAGAGGAAAAGACATGAGCTTTTTCATATTCAAGTTGTTTCAAAGCATCAAAAGATTGATACTTTGTTTGATAGTGGCTCACAAGTAAATTTAATTTCCGAAGCATTTGTAAAGAAGTTGGGATTACTAACCACACCTCAAAAAAAGCCATATCCATTAGGTTGGTTATGTGATAAAGCACAAATACAAGTGACTAGACAATGTAAACTTAGGTTTTCTTTTGGGTCAACATTTGCAGATGAGGTTGAGTTAGATATATTTCCTTTGGATATATGTGGAATTGTTTTAGGAAGTCCTTACTTGTATGATAGAAAAGCTATTTTCTATAGAGCCGAGAACAAGTACCAACTTGTTAAAAATGGAATAAAATATATTGTAAAAGCTCATAAACTCAAAAATAATTATACTCTCATAAACTTAGGGCAGATGAAACGAATTGTAAATTCATGCAAACAATTTTTACTGATGGTTGTAAAGGAAAAGGAACTGGATAAAACCAATGTGTTTGAGGGTTGTGATGCTAAACAACAAGCTGATTTGGAAAATATTGTTTTAGAATATGATGTATTGTTTCAAGAACCTAAAGGTCTACCACCCAAAAAGGAAATAGTGCATGATATTAATTTGTAGCAAGATGCTCCATTGCCTAACATCAGAATGTACATGTTGTCTACTTTAGAGAATGCAGAAATCAAGAAGTAGGTACAAGAGCTGCTCGAGAAAGGGTTCATAAGGCCTAGCACATTTCCATGTGGATCTCCAATTGTTTTGGTGAGAAAGAAAGATGGTTCGTGGAGAATGTGAATTGATTACTGAGCACTGAATAAGATAACGATAAAAAATTGTTATCCCCTTCCTCACATAGATGATCTATTAGATCAATTGGAATAAGTTGTTTATTTTCCAAGTTAGACTTGCATAGTGGATATGATCAGGTCAAAGTTGCAGAGCAAGATGCATGGAAGACTGATTTCAAAACAAAGCAGGGATTATATGAGTGGCTAGTTATGCTCCATCCAATGCTTGTCATGCCTTGACTTGTACTTCGCTTGGCTCTTTTCCAACTGTTCCTATACTGCCTGGTGAATCTCTTGGATTTTTTCAATGAACGTGGTTTCCTTGTTCACATCATTGTTTCCATCAACCGATATGTCTTTACCAAAGAAAAAATCCAAGGGAGACCTTGCTGTGAAACCAAAACAGGTCTCAAAAGGAGATCTCTGTGTGGAAGAATGTTTAACTCCAGAACAGACTAGCTTTAAAGCCATGAACTGACAGATACAAAGGAGGGCAGCGACAAGAGTTAGCTAGATGCCGAAAGCTAAGAGCAGAGAACCTAGAGTAGAAGCCAAGCTGACCTGAAGGTGGCATCGAGCCAAATAGAGCTAGAGAGAGTCAGAGAGTTTGTGTACTCCATAGAAGGCTGAGTGGCTCAAGCAAACTCCTCTGCATAGGCCTGTCATACTACTGTGACCATTAAATGTCGAGTTTCAGGAAGAAGAGTCTGTGCACTCCATTCCTACTGACTTTTATCTGTTTAGTGAGACTCGAATTGAGCTCACTGTTGCAAAAACTCTTCTTGAAAACATAATAGAGAGGCCATCACTAAAGGTTGGACTAGGAGACGTAGCCTAGGAGCATTGGGTGAAATCCTTATTAAACTTGTTGTGTTTACATGTTTGACTATTATGTTTTCTCTATCTGCCTCCGTGTCTATGTATTCTAGCAATCTTATCGATCCATTGCATAAAGTAACATAGGCACATCCATGCACATGATTCTGTAATACCTTCAATTCTTTGTCCTGGATAAATTCTGGATCATATATGCATTGATGCGCCTTATTTACTTAGAACACCACTATTTTTTATTTCTATAAAAAATAACACTACTAGGTGCACCATATACTATTAAGAACTGATATGTCTACTCATAGTAATGAATTGGTACTTTAGTGTATTATTGACGCAACATTAAAAAACATCTGCTAAAACATTTGCTCACCCAAATCCACTAGTGACCTCCACTAAAAATGGATTTTTTGGGCTATTTTTATAGAGACTTATGCAAAAAACTCCTCTATAGGGTCTTTTCCTTGTAGTGGATTCTTCCCCATTCAAACCCAAACCTCCACTCTAATTCCCGCCATAATCCCTACCATAAACTAGGGGTTCTTAACACCTTAGAAACAAGAGCCCTGAGAATTAAAAAAAAACCATTTAGACATTGAGAAGGCCCAACTCCTTAATGTTCTTAAGAAAAATGGATACACTATGAACCAAGGTATTAAAGCTTTCAAAGATGCTAGTAAAGGCCTAAATCAAATTATGATATGAGAAATGTGGTCTCCAAGTTTGATCTCCCTTACGTTCAAGGAACTATTGAAAAAACATCCCATATCCTCAGTAAGAAAAATATCACCACTACCTTTAAACTTATTAATAACATTCACAACCACCTCAAATCTGTCAAAGCTCTCATTGACCCCACCAATTAAAAAGGTGTATACCTAATCCCTTGTTGATGTAGTAAATCCTACATTGGAGAAACTAGTCTCTCCGTAAAAATTACAATATAAGAAAATTATGATGACATAAAACACATTCACTCGTACTTCTCAGCTCTAGCTAAACACTCAGTGAAAATAAAACATTTTTGTATAAAAATGCAAGTATCTTGGCTAAAGTTAACTAGTATCACCACGAAAAATTCATGGAGACAATTGAAATAAGAAAGCATCACAATAAACTAAAAAATTATGTTGGGTGGAAAATTAACTAAAATGGGATTCTCACTCTCACCTAAATATTTCTCTCCAACTAATCCTTCCCCCTCCCTCTCGTCTTCTATTTTTGTAACACCATCCTCACACATTTACCCAAGCTAACTGGTCCACCAGGATAAACACGTGACGAAGAGTTACTATGATACGATTTAAATCCCCATGTATAGTTAAGGAATTGGAACCAGCATGACAAGACCAAACTGAGTTGCCTCATAAACTACAGAACCTTCAAGAGTCAACCAACCCATTTAGGTGCTCAACCCCTGAGATAAATTTCCCTTTCACTGCTCAAGATCCTTAACTGCTCCCATGACAAGGTATTCATGTGACTGGGACCCTCCATTCACTCCCATATCAAGGCATCCATGTGACTGTGGACTTTTTAGGCAATTCTATTCCAACAACCTCGAATTTTGTGCCACTTTTTCAGGGCCAGTACTCAAGCCACAACACAAAACATCATGAAACTTATAGAAATGATAAATAACATCAAAAAAAGGGTACTAATGCAAACACTATAACAAGGAATTGATTTGAACCCTACTAGACCTAACAAGAATTTCGTCAAACATATCACAAACATGTAATCTACAGGTCATAACAACAAATATGAGCATAGGGGTCTCATACTTATCTGAGAATCATCTAAGAGGACTGATATCTCCTCAAAATATCTACAATTTTATATATTAGGTCATTCATTCAATAAAGTTTCATATACTAACCAAAACATCATGAGAGCCATATATCATAACTGTCATAAAACATACTTATAACTAGGAAATAACCAAAGATATATCAATGAGGAAACAACCATTAAAAACACATAATATCAAGAATATTTACTCATGAAAATACCAAGGAAAAATATGTCTTGTTAACATATTCAGATCCAACCAAGTTAAGGACTTCCATGTACCACCCAACCATTGATTGGGCTGAGCCAAATATCTCTTTTAGCCAATCACCCATGCACCATATTCCAAGCATGAATGTGGAATCTCATTAAAAAAATCGAATAAAACCAAACCAAGACTTCCAGTAGCCAAACCACCTCAACCATCAACTAATAATTCCACCTCATGGTTTGACATCACTAACCATCACTAGATTAGTCTCTACCCAAGCTTTTTAGGGCTCTAGAGAATTTGTTCCAACCAAGTCTTCTAGGACTAGTAAATCAACCCACCAAGGGCTCTAGAGTGTTTGTCCAAACAAGGCTTCCAGGACTAGTAACTCAGCACAAGTTGTTACAAGGCTTACAGAGCATTTATCTAACCAAGGCTTCAGGAACTAGTAACTCAACCGACAACGAAAGGAAAATGAGAACCAATCAGAAAACACAAGGAAATAAATCCACAACACCATGGCTATCTAGGAAATGGAAAGACTAGGCAAAACCACCATCAATCTAGGCAATCCTCCATGCCAATGACAAATCATAACCAAGAAACCACATGCATGTGCCATGCATGCCAAAACTAGTGAGGAAATCATACATGAAACTCAGTACCTACAAGCAAAACATGTTGTAGTTGTTGATCTTGATGTCCTCTTGTTCTTTTATACTCTTCTTTTTCCTTATTGCTCCAAATCCCAAGTATGCCACACTCCTCCAAGAGTGCTCCAAGAAAACTTTGTGTCCAAGAGTATGGGAGAGAGAGAGAGAGAGAAGAAAATGAGAGTGTTGTGAAGATAAATCCCCTACACGGATAGAGGTGATCTATCTAGCCCAATGAGTGGGTCTAGCATCAAACCAAACAAACTAATTCAAACTTTCCTATCTTATGTTTAAAAATGCAGAGAGAGAGAAGCCTAGCTAGCTCTAATGCTAATTTCTCAATCCTTTGATGATGACATAAATATCTTAGCTTCCATGCTCATTCCTTTCTTGTTCCTTATGTCTGAGTATTTGCAAGAGATATCAATGGACAATACAAGATACAAGAGCATACATAGTATATATCAAACATGAACTCTTGACATATCAAGGAGTATCAAGCTAAATGTATAAATATTTAGACATTTATGGGAAGTGAACATCATATGTATATATTAATAAATCAAAAAGGGAAGCATACAACCATTGCCTTGATGTTGGAGACCTCCTTTTGGTGGATGTCCAAGTCCAAGCCAATAATCTTCAAGAACTCCTTCTCCAAGTTAGATGGGCATCATTTGGGCATAATCTCAACATAGGAATGCAAGCAATCAATGACCAACCATTTGGGGATGGAGGGGATTTGATTTATAGGAAGGGATAGGGAGTTAGGGATCCACAAAATAGGGAGGAAGATCCACATCTCAAGGGAAAGCCCCTTAAAGGTAGGATCAAGAGCTCCAAATGGGAGAGCTCAACCATATCTCTACCTAACAACATCCAACTCGTTGTTCTCGAAGTTTCTAGCATGAGAAGTTTCTCCTCCATTTTGATAAAACCTACTAGAAGAGGTTCAGTGTGGGATTTCATATCAAAACCCTCACTGGCAATGCTATGTCAAAGAACTATAGTGTGCCACTAGTACAGGAAACTAGTGGAGCAAAGAACACTGGTCCTGAAATTTAGGGATTTAGTCAAGCTTTTCCAGAATTGAGTCAGGGAATTTTTTCTTCCATTCTTGAGGGATGTTTCAGTATGTGTTTCATGATGAGTACACTTCACAGTTGCCAACATTTTGGCACTTTAGGATGTGGAACAGGAAGTGTGAAAAAATATTGTGTAAAAAATGCCCCCTAAATCATGAAGGCAAAATAAGGAGTGATGGGTGAAATTATTTTCAAGTTAAGGAAAGGACCAAAAATCACTGCCAGGAGACCTGAAAATCAAGTATATACATAGACATATTTGACATCTCTAATATAAACATGCCTAATAATACATGAATAGACATCTAACAATACATGAATCCATGACATGGGTGCAACCATTTGAATAGAAGGGATCATTTGCATGGATCCACGGTATGGACATAGCCATCCAAATAGAAAGGATCATATATATGAACCTAAGGTATGGTCACAACCATCCATATAATCATGTGTACAATCATGAATAACTCACAACTCCACACAAGCTAGATTTTATCAGATGGAATCCCGGGTCTTGAGCTGTGCCTCAATCCGATCATTATACAAATTATAGCATGTGAATAGATGTGTCGAAGTCAAATATGATAGAAAACCACCTGATTACCAGTCAATAATGTAAACCGTTAACAAGCACGAGAGAAACCACCAATAATGACAATGACTCTCAAAGTATAATCAGCAAAATCCACGAGCATTAATAATGAAGCTGAAGTTGAACACTTGTAGAATCATTGGATCAAAGGCCAATGACGTGAACTTGTCATCAAATGCGAAGAACTTTCTATTGAGCCATGCAAGCTCCAAGGTTTTGGAAGGGAGTTTCTAGATCATCTTCTTGGATAATGAGCTGAAGTCAATAGGAACTGATCTGTCAAAGGAGGGCCATAATGTATCTCACATCATCGACATGAAACAAAGGATATATTAGAGTAGGTAAGATTGATTCGGGACTATGGTAGAAAGTCAGACAGTGTATAAGTGGTAAAAATTGCAGATAAGACTTCTCTTGAACATATTGGCGACATGAATTTGCAGTTTGGTAGCATTTGACTCAACATAATATCAAAGGTCATGATGAAAAATAAGTATAATAAGATGAGAGGAAAAATGGATTTCCCAAATCTATGAAGGAAAGTGACTAAGTGAGGATATCCCAAACCCGACATGAGCAACAGATGAGTGTCATGTTCAAGAGTGACATCTTGCCTTTACACAAAATACAAGAGATGTTGGCTTCATTTTCCCCCCACTATTTCTAGTGAATACCCCATTATTTTTTATCGCAAGATTGAAGGGGATAACATATGATTTTCATATAAGATAATCCTTCAGATGAATCCATCCTAGTAAGTTTAATGAGTCCTAGGAAGGATAAACTTAGTCTCGTCATAGAGAAAAGTATTGCATCATTTAAGTTTTACAAGTCCGATGGAGGTGAAAATCGACATATTTTTCATGTTTAGAGAGTTTGAAAAAGAGGAGAAAAGGAAAACTCAAAAGGTCCCTTTTCATAAATCATCTCTTGAACCCAAAAAGGTAGAAAAAATATCCAAGAGAACCTCTTAGCCATGTTTTACTAAGGTATTCCTTTTTCATTTCATTTACTTTAACGAGTTTGAAACGACAAGTACTCAATGATATTTTCATTTTTCAAGAGTCATAAAAGAGCTTAAAGATGACTCCAGGGGGTCTCTTTTTCATTTATTTTTTACAAGTTCAAAAAAGTCATAGAATAAAACTCATTGAATAAGTGAAAATGAATCATTGTCACCATGTACAATGACCTGTTGTTGCATAAGTGAGATGCACATTACCCATTTTCAACAAAAAATATTAAAAAATAAGTGAAATATGCCCTAATTTGGTAAAAATGTCTTTTTAAAAACTTTTAAAAACCCAAAAAAGGAAAACATTTTTACCATTTTGTAAATTAGAGAGCATTTTTACCCTATTTTACCTTGATCTTAAGGTAAGGTGTATAATAAATCCCAGACACCATTCATCAAGACATTTGATAAAGGTAAGAGATCTGCCCCTTCCCTTCAATTTAGTTGTAATTTCATGCATTTTCATCCATATATTAGGCTATAAGGAGGGCTTAACAAAATTTTATGTCGAGGGCGATCAACATAGTTTTTACCATCAGACTCGCGCTACTCACCCTATGGCCAACTATGGCAACATGTAAAAATATACAAACATACATGCTGGCACAAAGTTGCAAATCTTTTGGGAAATCATCCATGTTTAATGATTTGTTTCCATAAAAAAGTCATGAAATGATTTTTTATGGATGTTCCATAGGGTTAGTCAACCAAAAATGGTGATCGAATGGAAAGAAAGAGGACACAAAGCCGAAGACCATCAAGTAGCCCATGACCCAAATTGCATTGCTACCCTTAGAGAATGTGGGTTACTAAAATTATTCAAGATTCTTGGGATTAGGAGCCAGGTTGAGTTACTGCAACATTTGATTGGTTGGTGGGATGTGAATTGCCAACTTTTTATGATTGGGGACCAAGAACTTGAGATAAATGTTGCAAACATCTATTTCATTACGGGTTTGTCCAGAAGGGGACAATGGATTCAACTGTCTGGTTCTCATATTGAAGGGGAAAGTATGGATATGCTGAATGCGAGACATTTCCCAGGCACTCGGAAAACTTAGAGTGGGAAGATAGACATAAAATCCATCGCCAATCTCCTATTAAGAAAAATTCTCCATAGTATGGCCCGAATAACTGGGGCTCAACATTTGCATGAAGCAACAAAGTCCCATTTCTAGTATGCCATCGATTGTCTAAGTCCCATAGTTTTTGACTGGTGTGAGGGATTTTCTGTCAACATGAAGAGCCAAATTACAAAATTAAAGTCTGGAAAGCTGAAACAGTTTAGCTATGGATCAGTCTTGGTGACATTCTTCTTGGAACATGTACTATTGTTTCAATATCATTGGATAGAAGTGGATGCACCAGCGCCCAAATATCCATGATTGCTAAGGTGGGTTGATGGGTCGACAGGGAGGTGGTCAACGGATTTCATTTCCTCCAACATTTTTTGGATGGTTGCAACAACAACTAATCATGGTAGATGATTGGGCATACTCTGGCATGGATTTTTGAGGAGATCTTGACCTTCCACTTCCACGTGGTACACAGTGGACCGATGTAGGTAGAAATTATTTTTAAAGTTTTTGATTTTTGATTTACTTTATTTATGTGTACTGAGATTTGACACTTTTGATTTTTGAATATGTTGGAATAGAGAGACCTCTAGTGGTTTCTCCAATACCTAGGTGAGTGGAATGAAAGATCGAGGATGCTCCTTATGAGGAGGGAGTTGAACCGATCGTAGAGGTGGAATGTAACCTAGAAGTCTTGACAAGAGGCATTCTAGAATACATGTTGATTGATGAGGTGCCACTGCAATATCAGAGGCATACTATAGGGGTGTCCGCTAGATTACTTCGGTTGCTAAACCAAGTCATTAGAGCTATATCACGCTATCATGAGCACCATGTCAGTGGATAACCGTCTCTAGTCTTAATTTTCCGCACGTATTTAGGCTTGAGAAGCCATGTGTCTTAGAACACAACTTTTTACATTTTGATGTAATAAACGTTTTGGAAACACACTCTCTCTCTCTCTCTCTCTCTCTCTCTCTCTCTCTCTCTCTCTCTCTCTCTCTCTCTCTATATATATATATATATATATATATACATGTTTTATTGTTATGTTCACTATGTGATGGTTTTTGTTTTAAATATGTCGCAAATGTCTATCTAGTACATAATTAACCAATGTATCTGTTAATGTGTTCAAACGTCTCAAAATATGTTGATAGGTGATATAATCAAAGTCTCATTCCAAGAGACGAACTCACAAATACATTCTCAAAATCTAAGGGTTTCTGACCAAATATTGTTTGTTAAGTTATAGTACAATGAGTTGTGAATCAAAATTAATGAATAAATCTCATTGGAATTGCTAAGGTTTTGAAAATGGGGTAGCAAGCTAAGTGGGCTTGATTGTGGGGAAAAACTCCACAGTTAAGCGTGCTTGAGCCAGAGGCGATCTGGGATGGGTGACCTCCCGAAAAGTCCTGGTTACTGGGTGCAAGACCCCGAAGTGATGATTGACACTATGTGATTAATTTCACTAGTTTCAATCCCACTTCTTCACCCCTATGAGCATCACCCAATGCAATGAGTGCTAAGTGAACTATTCAAAAATCATGAGAAATTAGTCAGTTACGACTACCTCTCATGGAAATGGTCATACGTGAATGACTTACTTAACACAGTTGAATCCCAAAAATGATTAATATAATGCACTACGTAAACCCCCTAATACTTAAATTCAAAAAGAGTGAAGAGATCTCTTCTTGAATGGTTCATGAGGCACAATACTTGCTAAGGTTTTGCAAATGGGGTGGCAAGCTAAGCGGGCTTGATTATGGGGAAAAACTCCAAAGTTGAGCATGCTTGAGCCAGAGGCGATCTGGGATGGGTGACCTCCCGGGAAGTCCTGGTTACCGGGTGCAAGCCCCAGAAGTGATGATTGACACTATGTGATTAATTTCACTAGTTTCAATCCCACTTCTTCACCCCTGTGAGCATCACCCGATGCAATGAGTGATAAGTGAACTATACAAAAATCATGAGAAATTAGTCAGTTACAACTACCTCTCATGGAAATGGTCATATGTGTATAACTTACTTAACGCAGTTGAATCTCAAAAATGACTAATATAATGCACTGCGTAAACCCCCTATTACTTAAATTCAAAAAGAGTGAAGGGATCTCTTCTTGAATGGTTCATGAGGCACAATACTTGCTACGGATTTGCAAATGGGGTAGCAAGCTAAGTGGGCTTGATTGTGGGGAAAAACTACATAGTTAAGCGCACTTGAGCTAGAGGTGATCTGGGATGGGCAACCTCCCGGGAAGTCCTGGTTACTAGGTGCAAGCCCCAGAAGTGATGATTGACACTATGTGATTAATTTCACTCTTTCCAATCCCACTTCTTCACCCTTGTGAGCATCAACCGATGCAATGAATTTTAAGTGAACTATTCAAAAATCATGAGAAATTAGTGAGTTACGACTACCTCTCATGGAAATGGTCATACATGAATGACTTAACGCAGTTGAATCCCAAAAATGACTAATATAATGCACTGCGTAAACCCCCTAATACTTAAATTCAAAAAGAGTGAAGGGATCTCTTCTTGAATGGTTCATGAAGCACAATACTTGTTAAGGTTTTGCAAATGGGGTAGCAAGATAAGTGGGCTTGATTATGGGGAAAAACTCCACAGTTAAGCAAGCTTGAGCCAGAGGCAATCTGGGATGGGTGACCTCACGGGAAGTCCTGGTTACCGGGTGTAAGCCTTAGAAGTGATGATTGACACTATGTGATTAATTTCACTAATTTCAATCCCAGTTCTTCACCCCTGTGAGCATCACCCGATGCAATGAGTGCTAAGTGAAGTATTCAAAAATCATGAGAAATTAGTGAGTTACAACTACCTCTCATGGAAATGGTCATATGTGAATGACTTACTTAACGCAGTTGAATCCCAAAAATGACTAATATAATGCACTGTATAACCCCCGTAATACTTAAATTCAAAAAAAGTGAAGGGATCTCTTCTTGAATGGTTCACGAGGCACAATACTTGCTAAGGTATTGAAAATGGAGTAGCAAGCTAAGTGGGCTTGATTGTGGGGAAAAACTCCACAGTGAAGCACACTTGAGCCAGAGGCGATCTGGGATGGGTGACCTCTCGGGAAGTCTTGGTTACCGGGTGCAAGCCCCGGAAGTGATGATTGACACTATGTGATTAATTTCACTAGTTTCATTCCCACTTCTTCACGCCTAATACTTAAATTCAAAAAGAGTGAAGGGATATCTTCTCGAATGGTTCATGAGGCACAATAATTGCTAAGGTTTTGCAAATGGGGTAGCAAGCTAAGTGGGCTTGATTATGGGGGAAAACTCCATAGTTAAGCGTGATTGAGCCAGAGGCGATCTGGGATGGGTGACCTCCTGGGAAGTCCTGGTTACCGGGTGCAAGCCCTAGAAGTGATGATTGACATTATGTGATTAATTTCACTAGTTTCAATCCCACTTCTTCACCCCTGTGAGCATCACCCGATGCAATGAGTGTTAAGTGAACTATACAAAAATCATGAGAAATTAGTGAGTTATGACTACCTCTCATGGAAATTTTCATATGTGAATAACTTACTTAACGCAGTTGAATCCCAAAAATGGCTAATATAATGCACTACGTAAACCCCCTAATACTTAAATTCAAAAAGTGTGAAGGGATCTCTTCTTGAATGGTTCATGAGGTACAATACTTACTAAGGTTTTGCAAATGGGGTAGCAAGCTAAGTGGGCTTGATTGTGGGGAAAAAATCCATAGTTAAGTGCGCTTGAGCCAGAGGTGATCTAGGATGGGTGACCTCTCGGGAAGTCCTGGTTACTGGGTGCAAGCCCCGTAAGTGTTGATTGACACTATGTGATTAATTTCGCTAGTTTCAATCCCACTTCTTCACCCCTATGAGCATCACCCGATGCAATGAGTGCTAAGTGAAATATTCAAAAATCATGAGAAATTCGTCAGTTATGACTACCTCTCACGGAAATGGTCATACATGAATGACTTACTTAATGCAATTGAATCCCCAAAATGACTAATATAATGCACTGCATAAACCCCCTAATACTTAAATTCAAAAAGAGTGAAGGGATCTCTTCTTGAATGGTTCATGAGGCACAATACGTGCTAAGGTTTTGAAAATGGGGTAGCAAGCTAAGTGGGCTTGATTGTGGGGAAAAAATCCACAGTTAAGTGCGCTTGAGCCAGAGGCGATCTGGGATGGGTGACCTCCTAGGAAGTCTTGGTTACCTGGTGCAAGCCCTCAAAGTGATGATTGACACTATGTGATTAATTTCACTAGTGTGAATCCCAGTTCTTCACCCCTATGAGCATCATTCGATGCAATGAGTGCTAAGTGAACTATTCAAAAATCATGAGAAATTAGTGAGTTATGACTACCTCTCATGGAAATGGTCATACGTGAATGACTTACTTAACACATTGAATCCCAAAAATCACTAATATAATGCACTGCATAAACCCCCTAATACTTAACTCTCTAATGCCAAGAGTGATGAATTCTAACAAAATCTCGATAACCACACTATATTTGACAATGTTAGTAGTAGTATGATCTAAACATATGCCTTGTAAATTCACTAAATCACCATTAGGGTCATAGATGTCCCATGCGGTGGAAGATAGATTCCATGTACTATGACAAGCACCATCAACAAAAACAACATAAGGTTCGATGACATCTACAAACCAAGTAGAACACATGGTAAACATAGGAACACACGTTTGCAAAAGTAAACAAACAAACCAAAACCAACCTGCACACTAATGAATCACACTAACATACAAATTATTTACAAGAAATCTCGCATAATACTTATTGAGGTAAAGCCCGTTTCGGGGCTGAGCCAATTGATTTCCTTCATAGTCAACCATCTCATAGGAACCTTTCTGTAACACTTGTTTAACAATGTAAGGTCCATGCCACCCAGCTCCCAGTTTATTGTTGGTTTGATCATATAATAAGACCAAGTCACCTTCAACAAAAATGCGGGAAGTAACAACTTTATCATATTGTGCTTTATCTTGTTTCTTTTGAGCTTCAATTACTAATGCAGATATACGACGAGTTCCATCAAGCTTTTCAAGGTGAGGTAATATTTGTTCCTCTGGTGAAGTTCCAGAGAGTAATTTGACAACTAGTTTTAATGAAGGAATCACACATTCAATCGAAAGAGTTGCTTATAGAACATACACCAACTGAAAGGATGTGAATCCTATTGTTGTCTTAACTATTGTTCGGTATGACGATAGAGCTAAAAGTAACATAAGGTGCCAATTTTGTTTATGCATCCCAACAGTTCGTTGAAGCATTGTAACCAAGACTTTGTTGACTGCCTCAACTTGGTTGTTGGCCTATGGATAGTAAGGAGTTGAGCTGTCGTGACAGAGCCCTAATTGAGTGGTAAGCTTTGCCATCATATAATTTTGAAAATGAGAGCCATGGTCAGTGATGATGGCTTGAGGGACACCAAATCGAGCTATGACATTATTAAAAAGGAATTGAGCCACAATTTTACTGTTAGCATCATATGTGGGCATTGCCTCAGCCCATTTAGTGAAATAATTGATGACGACGATGATATAACGATGCCCCCCGACTGAGTGAGGATCACATGTCATGAAGTCAATACCCCTTTTGCAAAGGTTTGGCGGTAACAATTGGGTGCAAGGGTGTGGGTGGAACACACTGTTTATGGTTATAAATCTGGCAAGCATGACATTTTTGGACTACTAAAATGTAATTTTTGAAGATCGAAGACCAGCAATAACTGGCAAGAAGGAAATTTTGAGCAGTAAAGTATCCTAACATGTGATTGCCACAGGCCCTAGAGTGATTATCATTTAAGACTCTTTCAGCTTCTTTAAGCATTAAACATTGACAAAGGATGGAATCGACACCAACATGGTACAAAGTATCCCCAATAATTTGATAATGTTGGGATTGACGTTGGATGCATCGATGTTCAGAGTTAGATAAATTTGGTCGAAAGGTTTGGGCCTAGAGATAGGTAATGGTATGTCCATACCATGGATCAAAAATATTGATGAGGAAGAGAGTTTCATCAAGAATCGGCTCGTCGGATGTAGTAGACATGGTTGTAGAAGGATGGGCACAAATCAACTTAGTGAAAACCAGTCATTTCTTCAATTTAGCTTTAGAAAATTCCATATCAAATTCTTATAGGATAACAATCCATTTAGAATACTTGCCCCCCAACGAATGACAAGTCAGAATGTATGTCATGGGGTTGCAATTAGAAGTCATAGTGGTCTTATGTAAGAGAATATAGTGGCGAAAGCGTTGAACAATGTGAACGACCGCCAAAACCAATTTCTCAACATGGGCATATTGGGTTTCAATGTCAAAAATACTTTGACTCAAGTAATAAATTACGTGTTCATCTCCATCATCATCATCTTGAACAAGTACCATAGCAATAGTACTATCGACGGCGGGAAAGTACAAGAAATAATTGCGGTGATAATTTGGGGGATGTAGTAAAGGAGAACTAATAAGGGAATTCTTCAATGCATCAAATGGTTTTTGAGCAACTTCATCGCAAATGAATGGGATCCATTTATTTAAAAAAAGAGTAAATCCCTTGGCAAGTTTAGTGTAATTTGGGACAAAACGATGAAGGAAATTCGCTTTCCCTTGTAAACTCTGTAATTTATGTAAAGAATATGGAGGGGGAAAATTCATAATGGCCTCCACCTTAAGGGGATCGATCCAAATGCCTTCCTTGGATATGAAAAACCCTAAGAGATGACCAAACTTGACGCAAAGGACACACTTATGTAGATTCAATCGAATATTGTAGTTTCGACAATGAAGAAAGATCTCTCAAAGGTGAGAATGATGATTGTGATTCTTAGAAGAATGTGCTCGTAAGTCATCGAGATACGGTTGAATGATATGCTTAATATTGTGAAAGGAATAAGACATCACTCATTGGAAGGTAGTGCCAACATTATTCAAACCAAAAGGGAGATTTTTGTAAGCAAAGGTTCCCCAAGGACAAATGAAAGCAATTTTGTGTTGACCGACAGAAAGAATGTTAATCTGGTTGTATCCAGAAAACCATCCATAAAGGAAAAATTCTCACTCTCGACGCATTCATCAATGATCTGATATATAAAGGGTGTCAGATAACTATCTTTAGCACATGCCTGATTGATATCATGATAGTGAATACAAATGCGGATAGTTCCTTGTTTCTTAGTTAAAGGAACCATATTTGGGACCCAGTATGTCAATGGAATAGGATAAATGAAACCAACTTTGATAATTTTTTCAACTTCTCTCTTTATGACAGCTACCCTTCTAGGGTGCACAGGATGAAGACATTAACGAACAAGGTTCACATTTAGATAAGTAGGTATCTCATGCAGTACTATAATTGGATCTATTCTAGACATCATTTCGTATGACCAAGCAAATACATCACTAAATTCTTTGAAGAGAACAATATAAATTTTGATTTCATCCAGAGAGCAAGAAACCCCAATATTGATATTTTTGACAATCCCTGGTTTGACAAAGATGTCGATGGGCATTGTAGCTGAAATGTTTACAGTGTTTCCTTCAGACAATACTTCATGAACCAAAATAGGTGTCTAAAGTGGATAAGCCGGTACATTGGAAACAAGGGTTTCTAAACAAGAAGAAATCTCACCAAGGCTTGGGAGAAATGAGGAACGATGATGGGCATCATTCCATCATCAAGAAACATAACTTCTATGATACTCTCATTAGTTGGAAATGTCTCATTCAAAGGATCTGGAGAATCCCAAGAAAAGAGCCAGGGAGATTGCGAAGATGTGTCTAGACTCATGCTGAAATGATCATGAATTTTAGAATTTGTTGCAGAAGCCAAAATGACAGCCTGATATGCTCGCTCTATGAGGCTAAGAGGCATAATATTACCAAAAATTTCAATCTGATGAGGACAAGGAATGACGCAAGGATCGTGATGAGTCAAGATCATGTTAATCAAAGTGATGTTTGGAGGTGGAAGGGAAAAAGTTCCTATAAGGGAAGAGTCTTTGAAAATATCTGCCCCAACACTCTCATAAGGGATATCAGTATTCCCAACATATGGAACATTTCCATTTGAGGAGTTGGAAGAGAAAAAGGCTAGTCGATCGACAATGACTATTTTCCCTTGATGAGGAAAATAGAGCACACGAAATAGGGTAGAAACCATGCAAAACATTGCATGGGTCTAGCTACGACCAAGTAGAAGATTGTAATTTAGATTGACATCATAATGTCTACTTCTAGGTTAATGGTTTTTCCTTTCAATTGAATTGGAAAGTCATTGAGAATACATATAGACAAGAACATCTACCATCGAAAGCTTCCAACGTATTAGGGGAGTGGTTGAGAGGTGGAGAACCAATGGCTTTCCAACATGAAAGTGACATGATGTAAGTAGAAGCGCCCTCATCAATAACAGTCTGATGAATAGTCTTCCCTTTGATAATAACTTGTATATAAAAGGAAAGTTGATGCAGGAGACGTGGAATGTGGTTTTCAAGATCAAAAGTAATCAGATTTGAATCTGTAGGATCAATCACTCCTATGGCGGATATTAATGTTTTTCTTTGTGATTAACAAGTTTGGAGGATTTCCAAAGCTGACATCGTCGAAGGCGATTGAGCTAAATCTTCCACAATATTATAATGTTGAGCAACTCGCACATTCAGATTATACAATGACTTTCGAAGAACACCTTTGGGAGGTGGTCAAATAATGGAATCATTACTAGGTTGTTTAATACGAAGAGGACTAGAATTGGGTGGAATGGAAATAGAAGGCGTATTAGTGGCATCATTTTCCACAATCAGTTTGGTAGGAGTCTAATAATATTTTGATTGAGTAGAAACAAAGACATGCACCATGCCACTCATAAAAATTGAGATCCTATAGATGTAGAGGATTGAGGTTGATCTACCAATGAAGTACTTGCTATGATGAAAAGGGTTCTTTCAACATGACCATTGTCCCCGGGGTGCCTTTTAATAAATGACTAACCTCAGCACAACGGGGACAATCCTTGGTATAATTATATTCATCACATATACGACAAGGATATTTCGGCTTGCGTTTGGATGTATCATCAACTGACGGTTTAGGAGCATCTTGTTCAGGAGTATCAAATTTAGCCTTACCTTTATCCTTCTTTTTTCCTTTCGAGGCTTTTTCTGCTGTGGTAGATTGGTAGATTGTAGTTTTGTTATGAAGATAAATCTAGACATAGAGGAAAGGAAAATACCTTCAGAGGCCAGGACACATTGGAGTCTAGGATAGAAACCCAAATTTTTCTCAAATATTTGAGATCAACGTGGTTGTCATAGCCAAACATGTACTGAAAGTGGTTTTAGCGCGGTTGTTCAGGGAAAAAATGCACTGGGCGAGAAAGTTGGGAAAAAATAAAAATAAGTTTAATAAACAATCCATACCTAACACTCTAAAGTAGTCATCATTCAATGTGTAGACCTATACAGACTCATACTAATTGATAATTCAATGGTCGATCAAATTGATCAAAATACTAAATCAGAAAAAGAGATTGAAGAGGCTATAGCTTCCCCAATAGATTCACGATTTTGTTATGAAGATAAATCCCCTTTGTAGACAAATGTGATCTCTCTAGCCCAATGAGTGGGTCTAGCAACAAACTAAAGCAAAATTTCCTAGATTATGTTTAAAAATGCAGAGAGAGAGAGAAGCCTACCTTGCTTTGATGCTAATTTCTCAATCCTTTGATGATGACATAAATATCTTAGCTTCTAGGCTCATTCCTTGCTTGTTCCTTATGTATGAGTATTTGCAAGAGAGATCAAAGGAAAATACAAGATACAAGAGCATACATAGTATATATCAAACATAAACTACTTGATAGATCAAGGAGTATCAAGCTAAATTCATAAATATTTAGACATTTATGGAAAGTGAATATCAGATGTATATATTAATAAATAAAGAAGGGAATAATACAACCATTTCCTTGATGTTGGAGATCTCCTTTTGGTGGATTCCCAAGTCCAAGCCAAGACTCTTCAAGCACTCCTTCTCCAAGTTAGATGGGTAGCATTTGGGCATAATCTCAACATAGGAATGTAGGAAATAACTGACCAACCATTTGGGGATGTGATTTGTAGGAAGGGAGAGGGAGTTAGGGATCCACAAAAAAGGGAGGAAGGTCCAAATCTCAAGGGGAATGCCCTTAAATGTAGGATCAAGAGCTCCAAATGGGAGATATCAACCATATCTCTACCCAACAACATCCAGCGCAATGTTCTCGAAGTTTCTAGCATGTGAAGCTTCTCCTCCATTTTGAGAAAACCTGCCAGAAGAGGTTTAGCATGGGATTTCATGGTAGAACCTGCATTGGTAGTGCTAGGTCAAGGAACTGCAGTCTCCCATTAGCATGGGCAAGCAGTGGATCAAAGAGTGCATGTCTTGAAATTTAGGGTTTTAGTCAACCTTCTCCAGAATTGGCTCAAGGAAATTTTTCTTCCATTCTTTAGGGATGTTTCAATATGTGTTTCATGATGAGTACACTTCACAGTTTTCAACATTTTAGTACTTCAGGATGTGGAACAGGAAGTGAACAAGAAGTGTGACAAAATACCGTGTAACGGAGAGCTCTAAAACTGAACTGACAAAGAGCTACAAATTGATCCTTATAAGTCTTTTTATTAATGGGGCATTTATTTTCTTCAATTTTCCATTATTTTTCCTTCATTTTCTTCCTCACATGCAACTTGTGGCCTTTCATCTTCATTTTCTCCTAATTTCCATTATTTTCATAGATAAAACACCAATAAATGCCTCATGCCTTTCCAAAGCCTTTGTCATTTCCTTTGCCAACTTCCATATCCATTAACTAATAAAAAATGATCCCCATCAATATTTTTTTTCCCAACATTCAGATTGGAATGTGTCCAACTGTCAATTCCAAAGACAACCTTGGATTGCTACAAGACCAGTGCCTGTAAAATATAGATCTTAGGTTTCTCAGATAGTTCTTCGAAGACTGGAGACATCACATATATTTTATTACACACACACACACACACATATATATCGTAAACAACATTGGGTTGGTTTAGTCATCAAAATACATAGTCCATGTATTCCTTGGTATATTATCATACATATATAATGCACAAAAATATATATGAAAACTCATAATGGCCGAGTAGTTTAAGGACTTACAACTTAATTTGCTTTAGTAGAGTGATGAAGGTAGATAAATAGAAAAGTTAACTCGTCACATAGAGCTTGAAGCATCAATAATTCTATCACTAGTACAAAATGGATAATTAATTACTAAAACGACGACTAAAATTTGCATATAAATGACTATTTTTCAGTTGGTGACTAGTAGTAGCTAATTTACAATATCTTATAACGCGAACAACTTTTAGTCGTTTTTAGCTAAGTCATTAATTGATTGGCTCAATTTTTCATTTAACAATATATTTAGTCATAAATTTAGTTATTTATTTCGTCATTAATTGCCACAATTAATGACCAAATATACAACAAAATATATTATTATATGATCATTTGAGAAAACCAATTAATGACTAAAGTAATATTACCAAAATGTTAGTCATGTTATAAGATATTGTAAATTAGCTACTAATATTCATATATATCCAAGTTTTAGTCGTCATTTGAAACCAATTAATGACCAAAGAAATATGACTAAATTTTTGTCATGTTATAAGATATTGTAGATTAACTACTAATAGTCATATATATGCAAAATTTAGTTGTCATTGGTAATGAAAAATTAATCATTTGCAGTAGTCATTTATATTTTTTTGGTAGTTTCATATTCAATATATAAACGACTAATTTAGTCGTATATTCATTTTATTTGTGTTCATCATTAATCAACATAAACTATTAATTTAGTAGATTTAGATTGATTTTATGTGTTCATTATTAATCAACATAGATTACTTAGTATGATTTTATGACTAAATTAAAAAAACATCATACAATGTGAATTGGTTCATCTAATATGAAAATTCAAAATTACATATGTTAGTTAATATACTAAACAATATCAAGTGGAACTATAAATAATTTCAACCACAAAAAATATATTATATGAAATGTCGAGTATTACAGTATGAGTTTCAAACTTAACATTGGTTGGACTGCAATTTACACATGAAATGTTGTTTCATCACTATAAAACATTATCATTATGCTATCAAGTCATTGCACGTGAATTCACCAACTATGAAGACTTGAACATTAGTCTCTATCTGTGTGTTTTATGCGGGATATTGGCTTTAAGGGTACCACTAGACCCATTCTCTTCTCTCTGTTTTTGAATTTGTCACTCCAGTGTTAGTGTTCTCCTCTTTCTTCAATTCCTGTTGCTTGCCATCAATACTGAGTTCCTTTTTTGAAAAAAACAGAACCTAGAATGTAGAGTGTAAGACATGAAAGACGATGAACACTAGAATATAAATGAAAGTAGGATTAAAGAATTTATATTACATATACCTCAACATAAAAAATTTTAAAGCCATTCTTCCCCATAAGAGAAAGAAACTCGAACAAGTTTTCTTCAGTTGATCGATAATGGCCACTATGTGGCTAGATGACTTGTATAAAAAATTAAAGTCACCATAGAAAAGAACACCTTAGTAACTTAGTATTCAACCTTCAGGGAAAGCTTAGGCACAATCATATCAACTAAGTTACATGCTAAAAAGCTCAAGCTGTAAATAACTTGTTAAAACAAATAATCTGAGGTGTGATGTCTAATCCTTGTCATTTTATTCGTAACAACAATTTGTTGTCTAATGCATGAACTTGGTCAAGTATATAAACAACATGTTCTCAAATAACATCATGAAAGTAAACTTTTCTAATAATCATGAAATATTTCAATACAAAACAATTAAAAGGATTTCAATCAAAATCATGTAATATTAATTTCATCTTCAAACTTTGGTTGTTGTTTAAAAAAACATAATACCAAGTACTTTCAATTTCATAGTTAAAATACAAAGAAAAATTGAAATAGACATTCAAAATAAATTCAAACAATAATGAGAGGATATCATGGAATGAACATTGCAATTATAAAAAAATTGTTTACCTGTCCATCAATATCTTATCACACATTCCTAAAACATTTGCTTGCCCAAAATAACCATGAGGTGAAAGAATCACAACATTAAAAACCATAGGAATACTTACTAGAAACATTTCTAAAGTCGATGGTTGAAGTGTCTGAAGGATATCCAACAAAAAATGAATCATATCCAAGACATGATCTCTATATTGTCTCCCCATCCTTTTTCCAATCACATTTCATGTAACCTGCCCACACTAGAGTCAACCAAGTAGAACATCATAAACATTGACCTCAATGAGGTCCTCTAACAATTTCTACAATATCAATATTTGTCTTGCTGTGGTATCTTGGATAAAAAAGAACATATCTACAAACAAAAAAGCCATATATTACTTATGTTTAAAATATGTATATAGTGAATTCTTAGGTGAATTTTTAATATGTCCCTCTACCTTTACCAAAGTGGATTGTAGCTTTATCCTTTCATTCAACATCAATTTCTGCAAGATAAATGTCGCACATTATTCTTTCCCATTTCTCAACATGCTAGATATGATAAATTGAAAGTCACATAAAAGCAAGAGAAAACCATTTTCTAACCAAAACAAATGAACAAGCAATGCCTCTAATAAAACTTCACACCTCAGAAATTACTCTACCACATGCTCAAACTAAAGGTGATATTATTTGAATCATCTTTGGGTCATATTTAATGGGATATTCATATTTTTACAATGATTTCAATTTGGTGCTAAAAGAAATATATAAATCCAGGTTATTATTAGTGAAATTCAAGTATACTTCAAAAAAATAATGTCATTATAAAGTATGGAGAGAGAAACATCTTCATAATTAGGATTATCTATTTTAGTTTAGTTTGAGTTGAGTTGGTATTTGAATATATAATTTTCTCTAAAGAAGTGAAATAGAAAGATGAGAATCAAAATAAACTTGTGAATTTTTAATTAATTCATATTATATATCTCTAAAACAGCTAGGTCATCCTTCTTTGCTATTTGATAGAGATTTATTGGCATAGAATAATAATGAATTAACTATCAAACACAATGATGCAATATATTAACCAAGGAAAGAAAAATGACATGGATTTGGTATTTTTGTGCTTGAAGGAAATCCAACAATGGTTATGTTCTTTCTTTATCATGAAATGGTATTGAAGACAAATGTTGGTTCATAAATTGAACTCCGTTACCAATAGGAGATGGTCGTGTTGGGTAAGGAAAGGATGAATTGAAGGGCTCAAGGTATAGCTCCAATACATAGTTATCCTTGTCACTACAAAATACAAAGTTGTCATCATTTCTTATCCAGGTAAAAAGAAAAGCGAGTTTGTATTTGTGCACTTGTGATAGTATATGAAAAAGAGAGCACTAGTGGAAATCAAAGTGTGTTGTCCCATCATTCAACCTAATAGAAAACTTATATATTTAGTTGTTGACTACATTGGAAATCAAATGTAAAACCCACTCAACTTGATCTTTACATGACATAGTTGTAATGAAGTAGTACAATAGAAGCATGCTAAATCATAAACAAGAGATGGTAAAAAAATAATAATGGAACATTATTTCTTACATAATTGGCATGAATAAAATTTTCACAGAATTCATCCAGGAAAAGAGAATAACTTATGGAAAAAGAACATATCATTAGTGATTTGTACCCTCTTTCACACATGTAGCCTAGGGAAGTAGAGGAGGCCAAATGTAGCAGGATTCCAATTCTATGGGATATAAAAATGGAAATGTGGAAAAACACGCCTGCCAATTCACAAATTCTCATTCTAAATAATAGAAAATGTTGAGGATAGTAATGATGAAAATAGATCATGTATTAAGATCAAGCCCCTTATTGGTCATCAATTAGCAAGGCCACTAGTAATTTTTACTCATAAAAAAAATATCATAATTAGTGTAATGACTGTGTGGATCTTTTTGTGAATTTTTTTACATTTAGATTATGGCTTCCTTGTAGGAGAGAGTGATTAAAGTTCTCCAGGTTTGGTTAGACTTGTTTCTCCTTTCATATGCTTATGTGAATGGACAGAGAGCTACCTATCTTCGGTTTGGAAATTTAGGTGTCCCTCCCTTTCATTCAATATGTGGAGATGCCCCACCATTGAAGGATCTTGATAGTTCTGAATCCATCCTTACAGACATAACAAATGGATCTGGTCCAAATCAAGATGTTGCTATGGTGATTGGAGAGGGAGCAACAACTTGAGAATTGTTTAATATTCCTCTTGTGGAGCTTGAAAGATAGTGTAGGAAAAATGGTTTATCTATTTGTGGTGGTAGGGAGGTAATGTTTTTCTGATTTCTTAGCTTAGAATAAGAAGAGAAGCATAAGAACCAAGATCAAGATGAGGATTTCAGGTATGCGTATAACTTTGCAATTGGAGGGAAGCATGCAAGAGAAATTGATTCTTATATACAATTGGGAGGGGGAAGGTGGAGCATGGGTGAAGAAAGAAAATCCATAGTTTATGATGATAAGGACTATATATCATTATCATCATCTAGGAAAAATGTTTAGGAACAATCATGTTTACGGTCATGGGTTGAGGAACGTGAATTAGTGGATTCTTTTTGCAGTAGAACTTTACCAAAAAATGTTGGTGTCATGATGGTAGTGTCACGTGATATGGCCCCAAAAGTTCAAAATATTCTAGGCAATGTCAAGGAAAATTTCTTTCTCTACTCCTTAACTCATATTTCGCCCCATCCACATTTTGATAGACTAATTATCGAGATCATAGAATGATATTTTCTTTAATGAAGGAGTCCAAGGGCTAACAATTTAAGGATATGATCGTTTTTTTTTTAAATTGATAGTCTTGTCTGACTTCCAAGGACTTGGGTGTCAAACTTGTTGTCAAGCCAATGTTATTCACCTGTCAAAATTTTGAGTATGACTTGGGGTTGAGTTTGAGCGAGAGGATTTTTCTTAATACTATTTAGTCAAGGAAAAGAACCAAATTTAGAGTCCATTTGAATTATGAATCTTGAAGTATAGTAACAGAGTTGGTGATCTTAATAGGGATCATCCTAGTCATGATGTGTTACATTCGAATGGCGTGAATGCATGAATTTCAAAAGGTTGAGATATGATATAAATCTTGGGAAATTTTGACCAAATAAATAACCCAAACCTGACACTTGAGATATGATATAAATATTGGAAAATTTTAACCAAATACATAACCGAAACCTTAAACCTAGTAGTGTGAAATCCATTGTTTGAAGTGTGGCTACTAAAGACAAAATTCTTAAATACTTTTAGAAATTAAAATTCAAATAATTTATAAAAGCATGGAATTTCATTGTCAATCAAATGTCAAACCAGATAACAATTAAAGCGATAACCCACAATGACAATCCAAAATCGACAAGGCATATGGGACAAATGTTCAAAACTCATTAGGAATATCCTAATCCTACAACCTACTCATCTAAAGCAACTGAAGATGTTACCTTGCCTGGGAAACATGGAATGTTAATGATATAAATGACAAAAAGATAAATAATTAAAACTAACTATTAGAACCAGCGCAAACAACGAATGATAAACCAAATGGAAATTGGGCATGACGTCGCATAACCACTTCATGAGACTGTCATTCGATTCCATACTCTATCTTGCCCAAGACTAAGCAGGTCATTCCACTGGTGTCCACATCCTCGTATCCATAGTATAATTCATCCTCGTATCCACATACAACCTGCATTGTTCATACCCTTCTGTAAAGAAAAACATAAAAGAGAATGAAGCCCGAAATCCTTTTCATTGGTCAATGGTTTAAATATTTCTAGGTGTGTATTTAAAAAGAAGATTCTCATACCAATATCCTTTCTTGCTTTGAAAATCTATTCAAATACATCACTTCCTCCAAAAACATTACATATCATGGATAGCCATAATTCAAGTCATTAATTAAACAAATTTCTATCATCTCTAGAGCAGGGGTGCTCTGAAGAAAGGAACCTAATTGTTCTGGGCAAATTTAGTGTTTTAACAAATGCCTAACCCTCTAGACTTAGTAGCTAGTCTAGAAACAATAGACAAAGTAATTCGCTACCTTTTCTTTAATCAATATATAAGAGAGGTGAGAAAAGAAACCAACCTATAGCTTTTGCTTGCTCCCTCTCTCTCTTGATTGATCATGTCACTCCTTTCCGTACTTAACCCGCTTAGAAAGTACTGCACATAAGTTGAGATAGAAACCCATCAAATCATACAATAAAGATATGTTAATTAAACATATAATAGAATCCAGAATATGATATACATCATATAAGAACATGAATGGAAAAAGCTTTGAATTCTTTATTGATAAAAGGAAAGATTACAACCCATGAATTTTCATGCTTGATTCAGTGTCTTCCTTCTAGTTCAATCCCTTCTCTCCTCATGAAGCAAAAATTTGACATAATTCCAATACTCTTACTAATCTCATTTAAACAACATCTCCTTAGCTAAAGAAATTCCAACCTAGACCAACCTTTGAATGCTTGGTCAATTTATAGCTGAATGGAGGAGGTTAATCCATTAATGGGCTTCATGAATGCTCTCCCAAATTTGGGAAGTGGTTCCATGGAGGAAGGGATAATGGATTGAGGTTCATTCATCCTCTTCCTCATCCAAATGTGAGCTCAACCAACTTGGAAAATTCCATAAGTATCCATTGGATGAAGAATCCAATGGATTCACTTAAAAAATTAGTTGAAACTCGCTCAACGCAGGCGAAACAAAGGCTAAGCACGTTGCAACACACCTAGTCAGTGCAGTTCCTGCATTGCAATGCATCCTGATAGAAGGCTACCTGCATTGATCTCCTTAGGGACACTTCTTAGATGAATGGTGTCATGGAAACCCTTGGGAGGCAAGCATGATGTAGGTCGACGTCATTACGAAATGAAAACAACTAAATTAGGGATTGATGGACCCTAATAGTACCGATCTGGAAGTCGAGGTTGATGTGCCCAAATTGACCTATAACAATTTCCCCCTAAAGCATGAAGTCAAAAATAAACATGTCGAGTGAGATGCTTTACCATTTGGAGAGAAGGTTTCGAAGTGGAAGGTGACCTACATCAATTACAATACAAATATCATGATAATTTGATTTTTTCTCACGAACTAGCTGAGGGAAGGCATACCCATACTCAGCTTATAAACTTTCATTACATGTACAAATATAGTCGTCTACAGATATAGACTCATGAATGGATGACCATGAATTTAAGGCCATTTGTACATTTGATATAGTACTCCTGAAATATATTGTAGCCTGGATGGATGAAACTAGATCCGAGGTCTTCAATCTCGTTCAATCTTCACTCAATGTACAAGTCTAACCATGTGAATAGATGATCTAAAGTCAAACATGGGGAGACATCTTCTGATTACTAGCTAATGATGTAAGTTGTTAACAGACACGACAGGAATCACCAATAATGATGATGACCCTGAAGGTACTGCAGTACATTTCACATGGTGTGAATCAATGATTTGATGTCAAACACCATACGAAGTCTTTCAGTCGAAGGCCATTGATGTCAACCAATTGCTGGAAGCAAGAAACCTACCATTGATGTATGCAAGCCTCAAGGTACTGAAGGTGTGTTTCTAAGTCAACTTCTTGGATGATGTGCTAATGTCGACAAGAAGCGACTCATTGTAAGGGGACCTTAATGTATCCCACATCAATGACACGAAACGAGGTAAATGATTTTGGAGATAAAACATCAACTGAAGACACAAGGTTCAGGAATGACGAGCATGAAAATGAAGGTTTACTGTATTGTAAAGGATGAAGTTTTGAACTGAATGACTTCTCTTGAACATATCGACGACACTGAAGTGAATTGGTAGCATTGACCCAAAACAAAGTAATGGATGGTATGATAGACCAACGGTGTGATAACGAGCAAGCTAAATGACCCAACCCACATATTCATGGTGATGAGGTGAAAGTGTCATGTTCAAGAGTGATCTACTACCATGAAATGTTCTCGGCTTTTTCCCATTTTCCCCAGTCATTTCTGACTAGTACCTCTTTATTTTTAATCAAGCTTGAGGAGGATAACATATTCTTGTTGTATAATTCCACCCTTTGGGTGAATCCATAACTATTTGATGTTTTAATAAGTCTAGCGGAGGTGAAACTCGGTCTTGTCTAGATGGACAAGTTTGTCGCTATTAAATGTTTTTAACGAGTTTAATGACAAAGATAACTTGGTCCTTTTCACATTTAGAGAGTCTGAAAAGGGACTAAAAGGAAACTCCACAAGTTCTTTTTCATAAATTTGTCTCTCAAGTCCAAAAACACATAAAATTATATAAGATAGAACCTATTGATCATGTTTGATCAACGAGTACCTTTTTTGTAGTTAATCTATCTCAGCCTGGAGAAGAGGTAAAATTGTACTGAGTAGATATTGAGTCTAATCCATTAACGAGCTAGAAATGACAAGTGCTCAACAATATTTTCATGTTTATGGAGTCTGAAAAGAGCTTAAAGAGGACTCCAAGGGGGTTCCTTTTTCATTTTTAACAAAGCTCGAAAAAGTGATAAAAGTTTGTTTTGTGGTCAAAGATGTTCAATTTACATGTAAGCACATCATAACTGCATATCAATTGTTAATCCTACTCAAGATGCCATCAAAATAGATTAAAAGTACATGTTTATGGATTAAATAAATGAAAAACCAATATTTACTCGATTAGTGTGCAAGAAATAAACATAAAAACTGGTTCTTACCATTCATTTTCACCATCTTGTTTTTACCTTTTGATCTCTGGAGTAGCTTTTCCTAGAATTTCACCAGTTGATTGTGAAGGATTCAGGAGATCATTCTTAGTGCTATTTGGAGCAGGTAGGAACTAACTCTGTTCTCTTTCATTTCATTTTATTTATTTCCTGTTTTAGTCAAGAGCTTTTTAGGGTTTTGAGGCCCCTAGGGTTTCTTTTTCCAATTTAAGGAATTGAAATGGTAATTATATGGAGAGAATGAGAGCATGAAGAACATGATATCATGGCCTTGAATAATCAGGGTACAGTTGAGGCCCTAAGAAATTGTGGGTTACTCAAGTATTTCCAATTATCCAACATGTGGTAGTAGATTGGTCTTCTATAGTTCCTTGTTCAATCATGGAATCCGAATGATCAGGATTTTCACATTCGGGACAAAGAGGTCCCATTTACCATCGATGATATATACTTTCTGACCAGACTCTCAAGGTGGGGTGACCCCATTTCACTAACAGGACTTGCCCACGGGGGTAGACCAGTGAAAGACTATGTGTGACAGTTCTGTAGGCAGGGTACCTAGCCTAGCAAAGACAGAAGGATAAATATCAAGGATGTTAGTGATGTACCACTAAGGATGATCCTCTTTACCATTTCCATATTGGCTGGTAGTGCGACACTTCATTTGGCCAACAGATCATACATGCAGTATGCTTTAGAATGTTTAGAGCCAAAGGTGTTCAACTGGTGTGAGGTTGTTCTTTCTTTTGTGAAAGAACAACTGACCAAAGTAAAAAAAGGAAAAATCAAGAACTTTGCCTATGGATCGATCGTGATTTCTTTTTCCCTGGAGAGAATTCCTCTCTTATAGCCACAACTTATTTCACTGGGTGTATCTGGACCGAGAGACCCATGGATGCAGAGGTGGGGAGATCTTATGGCTAGGCATGGTGCCCATTCATCAATCATATTTCCCTCTACATTCCTTGAATGGTTCAATCAACAGGAGATGACCTTCGTAGAATATCCAAATTCAAGAATGGATTTCTGTGGCGATCTAAAGTTACTGTTACCAGTTGGAGCTATGTGGAGTGCTATTGATAAATTGTTTGACCAAGTGTTTTTAATTTTTAAAGTTTTTTAATTTTTTGTGTTTTTTTATTACTTCCAAGACTAAACAAAATCAATTTTGTATGTATATAGATATCATACCTGTTCAACCGGTGGGGGACAAACAAAATGTAGCTGGGCCAGCATAGAGACCTATAGGGAGAGAAGTTCTTCGAGACTTGGATTTGGCCGAGACTTTGGCTGAATTGCAAGATCACATAGAGGGATTAACTCTGGGTATTCCGGATGTTCGGATCGAGGAGCTACTTATGCGACTGCAGTTCCACACCATCGGTGTACCGGGTCGTTGGATGATACTCTTGCATATGATAGCACATGCAGTGACCTGCTATCATGAGCACCACTAGTCTACTTAGATGCTTTTTTCTGCATACATTTTAGTTTTTGGTTAGATGACCAATTTTTTTCTTGGACACAAACTGTTTGTAAAAACTAATTACAATCATCTATTTTACGTTCATGGTTTTATTATGGCTGAGTTATGCAATCATATTCAACTAATGATGCTAATTGAAAATATTTACTTTACATATGTCGAAAATGTCTATTTAACACATAATTTGCTAGAGAACCATCTAATGTGTTTAGATTTTTGGAAATATGTTGATATTGAATAAACTCAAAATACCTTTCCAAAATACAAACTCTGAGGAACATATGATGAATTGCTGGGTTTCAGATGTTATAAACACTAATAATTTGTAGTACAACGAGCTGTGAGTCCAGCCTAATGATGATTCGGCGAATGCCAAGTGAAATGGCATTAGAGAGAAGTTCAATCAATGCACTATACTCAACGATATTGTTTGTCAATCGACTAATGAAAATACCTCTAAAACTCATTAACTCGCTACTTGGAGTGAAAATATCCCATGCTGTAGAAGATAGGTTTTGTGTACTCCGACTAGCACCATCAGCATAACCAACAAATGGTTCCAAAAAGTTCAACATATGCAACAAATGTGAAGTGGATTACTTAACCAAATAAAAACCCTAAAAGAAACATATTCACACATGCAATCCAAGCATATTTACATGAGTTTTACCATACTTAATAAGCATAGTAATGTTTTAAATACAACAGATTTATGGGCTTAGACAATGGAATTCTGTCATAATCTACTAACTCATAGGCACCTTTCGTCGAAATGTGCTTAACAATATGAGGGCCCATCCAAAGCGGTTCGAATTTTCCTACTCCAATTTTATCAGAATCCTGATCATAAAGCAAGACCAGGTCACCTTCTGAGAAGACATGAGGCTTGAAATTTTTATCATATTGCGCCTTTACCCATTTCTTGTGCGCTTAATTAGCCAATTCGGCGTCATGATGGGTTTCATCTAGATGGATTAATTCCAAGAAACGTGCTTCTTCTTTAGAAGTATCAGGTAGCAGGTCAATTGTGGGTTTGAGTGACGAAATTTCACATTGAATTGGCTATATTGCTTCTAAACCATACACCAATTGAAAGGGTATGAATCCGGTAGCATTTCTTACCAAGGTCCGATATGGCCACAAAGCTGAGTATAGGATAAAACACCAATTTTGTTTATGAATTCCAATCATTCATTGCAACATGTGCTTAAGGACCTTGTTGATAGCCTCAACTTGTCCATTAGCTTGCGGATACTATGGAGTAGAACTATCATGTGATAGTCCTAATTTGGCAGTCAACTCAACCATCATATGATTGCAAAAATGTGACCCATGATCTATGACTATGGCCTGTGGTACACCAAACCTGGCAACCACGTAGTTGAAGAAAAATAATGCAGCCATTTCACCACTATTTTTTAATGTAGACATCGCCTCGGCCCATTCGGTAAAATAGTCAACATTGGCTATAATATAACCATGCCCCCCAGTCGAGGTGGGGTTACATGTCATAATCAATTCCCCATTTAGCGAATGGTCCAACAATGACTAGTGGATGCAAAGGTGCAGGTGGTAATTTGATTTTCTGATCAAATACTTGACATGCATGAAAACTTCTGACGGAAATTATGTAATCTTTGAATATTTTTGGCCAAAAGTAACCAGCACGGAGAATTCTCTATGTTGTAGCATATCTGGATAGATGTCCAGCAAAAGCACTTGAATGAAATTCATTCAAAGCTTTCTCGGCCTCATGAGTGAGGCACCTACGTAAAATTGTATCGATACCACAAAGATAAAGTGTGTCACCAACGATTAGATAATTTTTGGATTGGTATCGGATACGTCACTGTTGAGAGTGAGAGGTATCGGGCTGGAAAACTTGGGTGTGGAGATAGGTCAGTATATCCCCATACCATGGATCACTTGATGAAATTAGAACAGAGTCTCATCCAAGATTGATGTTTCTGATGTTAAATAGCTGGAGGATGAGGGAAGATCCGAAAGTAGTTCGGAAAATACGAGAGATTTCTTTGACTTAGACTTAATGAATTCCAAGTCAAATTCCTGCAATATAACTATCCACTTCGCATATTTGCCTCCCAGCAATTGATGTGACAAAATATATGTCATAGGGTTGCAATCGAAGATAATTGTAGTTTTACGCAGGAGGATATAGTGACAAAATCTCTGCACAGCTTAAATGGCTGCCAAAGCCAACTTTTCAACATAAGAATATTTCCTTTCTATATCATTGAGATTACGACTCAAATAATATACTGGATGTTCTATTCCATCTTGTAGTTGGACTATAACCATTTTGATGGTTGTATCTGTAGTGATGAGATATAGGTAATAGTCTTGTTGATAGTTTGGGGCATACATTAATGATGTTATAATCACGGAATCTTTAAGAGCACTAAAGGAAGCTTGTGCAACCTAATCCCAATGGAAAGGTATCCCTTTCTTCAATATACAAGTAAAACCTTTAGCCATTTTAGCATAGTTTGGAGTGAACCTTCTCAAAAAGATTACCTTCACTTGAGATTTCTGTAACTCTAATAAATTCAAAGGTAGAGGCAAGTCAAGTATTGCCTGAACTTTAGTTGGATCGAGTCAAATTCCATCTTTTGAGACCATGAATTTAAGAAATCAACTAGAGCCAACAAAAAAGACACACTTGTGTGGATTGAGCCTTATTTTGTAGTGTCGGCACCGCAAAAATATTGCTCTAAGATGTTGTGGATGATCAGTTTGCTTTCGTGAATGAGTAGGCAAGTCATCAAGATATGGTTGTACAATGTTCTTAATGTCATGGAAGGCATAGTTCATTTCCCTCTGAAATGTAGCTCCTGCATTCTTCAAACCAAAAGGTAACTTTCTATAAGCGAATGTGCCCCACGGACAAATAAATGCAGTTTTTGACTGATCCTGTGGGCGGATATTGATTTTATTGTAGCCAAAAAATCCATCCATGAATGAAAAGATTTCACATCCAGCACATTCGTCAATAATCTGGTCGATGAAGGGTGTAGGATAATTTTCTTTTGGACATGCTTTATTTACATCCTGGTAATCAACACACACTCGAATTGTTCCTTGTTTTTTCATCATGAGAACAATGTTTGATACCCACTCGGTAAGAGGTACAAGGTAAATGAAGCCAGCATGCAAAAGTTTTCCAACCTCTGTCTTAATAGCAACAACTTTATTTGGATGTACAGGTCGAAGCTGTTGTCGTACTAGTTTGACATTAGGGTACATTTTGATTTGATGTTCAACAATGCTTGAATCAATGCCTAGCATCTCCTCATAAGACCATGCAAATATATCTTGGAATTCACGAAACAGAGCACGGTAGTTATCATGTTCCAAATGAGAACAAGATTTTTTGACATGAATGTTTTCTACAATGTTAGGCTTGGTTGAAATGTCTATAGAAATGGTTTCTTCTATGTTAGACAGATTATGCTCGGAATCTACTAAATCTATTCTATCAAAATTCGAAAAAAAAATCTACAATTGAAGGGTGTACTAGTTCATCTGAATAATCTTCACTGGAATCTGGAAGATGAGAATGATGATGATAATCTTCCCATGGTTCTTCTCCTATCATCTTTGATTGGATGATTCCTTCATCTGTAGAATATATACAAGCAAAAGGATCTGAAGAAGTATCGTATTCAAGTGAACGATCTACCCATTCAATTGACGAATGTGGATTTTGAAATGCCACAAAAGTAAGAAAAATTGATCGCTATGCAAGTTCGATAGGGCTTAGTGACATAACCTCAGTAAAACTTTCGTATTCAATACTATTGGTGATCCTCTTTAAGTCAGATGAAGTAGAGGATAACATATTACATGTCTTAACTCTTGTAACTTCTGAAATCTGAGATGGTGAGGGAAGTGTAAAAGTACCCATTAGGGAAGTATCTTTGAAAAGACCTACACCAACAAATTGAAGCGAAAGCGATGGTCGGTTAACAAACAGAATGCTTCCCATAACTTGAGAACTAGAGGCAAAAAATGAGGTTTGGTCAATAACTATTATTCCACCTTTATGAGGAAATGCAATCGTACGAAAGTACGTGAAAACAATAGAAGCCATAGCATAAACCCATGCTCATCCAAGTAAAATTTTGTAATCAAGGGGTCTATTAACCACCTCAACCTCAACAGTTACTATTTTTCCCCCTAGCTCTAATTGCAAATTATTCAAAATCCCACATGAAGTATATGTTCTTCCATCAAAAGCTTTCAATTTGGTTGGTGATCTTGACAACATAGGTGACCCCAGTGTTTTCCAACAGCTCATTAACATAATATAGGTAGAAGCTCCCTCATCTATGATAGTTCGATGAATATTTTTGTTGAGAGATTTAATCTGAATCATAAAAGCTAATTGTGCTGGTAACTATGGCATATACCTTGAGTGATTAAAAACTACAAGATTAGAATCCGCTAGATCTACTCCACCTATTGTTGACAGTAAAGCTTGCTTCTGGGAGGGGAAATTTTGTAACACCTCAAGTGTTGACATAGTAGAAGGAGACTGAGCGAGATCTTCTACTATGTTGTAATTTTGAGGAGCTCAAGCTCAAGGGTTAAACATTGATTTGTGAAAAACTCCCTTCAGTGGCTTTATTGTTAACTCTGGTGCAATGGGTAGTGGAACATTTTCTGATGTGGTCCAAGTCGAAGAACCAGGTTGATTAGTGGCCTGATTATTTGATGACGATGGCGGATTACCATAATCTTTATTACGTGTCTGAACCAAAATTTCATCTTTAGGTTTTGATATGGATAACATTAATACCTAGGACGTGGAAGCATTTTCTGTTGCAACCAAATTGGTATCCGGGTTTGGAAACGGATCTATCAACACTATGGATGCGGTAGAATTTTTTAACAACATAGAAACTTCCGAGAGGTGAGGAAAATATCTTGTAAAGTGCTCGTCATTACACATTAGACATGGATAACAAGGTTTGTTTCCTGAATTAGAGGAATTAGATGATTTCTCTTGAGGAGGGTTTTCAATTTTCTTTCTATTTTTCCCTTTCTTCTTGCTTCCTGGTTGATTTTGATTCTTACCTTTGTCAGATGACACGTCATTAATTTCAGAAGCAAGAATTTCAGATGCATTTAGAGTTTGATTCAAAATGACAAGAGATTGACCAGATGCTTTACTTACCATTTGCGTGCTTGAGGAACCGATCACACTATCACCGGCATGAGAGTCCCTACTCGATGGTGGAGGTCGAATGGATTAATTTAGGCGCGGTGCATGTGGAATTTTGTCATAGAGTGTGACAGATTGTGTGTAAATTAAATCCAAGTATTGGGCACGAGAAATCACTTGCTCTTCTGTAACAACTCCACCTTTAGCCACATCCTCAGTGATAGATGGCAATAAGGACTTAACGAACCACTCAACTAGAAGTTGATCAGGAACATGCATTTTAACCATTCGAGGATGACGATGCCACTCATGAATATGATCTGATATGTGAGTAGAAGTTAAAGTTGGTCAAAAGTTCCATTCCAGTTTCATATCTGATGGGTAACTAGAAGTGGGTCAAAAAGGTAGTGGCTAAATTGGTGAAATTATTAAAATAAGCTCTCGGCAATTAAATGTACCACGTAGCAGCCGAACCAGTGAGCATTCTTTGGAAAAGATGGAGTCTTACCAAATCATCATTCAAGGAGTAGAACACCATAAATGAAAATTCATGACATGATTTGATGGGTCTTCTTTGGGATTTCCATTAAACTTTGGAATATCGGAAGGAAACTTATGAGGAATTACTAGCCACCATGGTGCATATAACATTGGATCATTGGTAAGCTGGTTCAAATCTGGTAATTCTAAAGTTTCCACAAATGGCAACTACTGATTCAAATCAGGTTGAGCATATCGGGGATAAGATAGAATTGCCCGTGAGATAGGCCTTTGTATACCCACATAAGGCAGATAACCTTGATAGGGTGATTGGACAAAACCAGTATATGGATTAAAACTAGGCTGACCTTGCAATTGTCTGTAACCACGTTAGGCTTGGTACACAGGGGCCCTAATACGCTTGATATTGTCCTTGCCCAGGTTGGGCATTCTTAAAAGGAGGTTGTTGATACTATGGCTACCAAGCTTGTTGGGGTATTGGTTGTGAATTTTGATATTGACCCCCAATGCCAATTTGACCATGCTAAGGATAAAATAAACCAGTAGCAACTTGAGTCACTCCAGATAATGGCACACTAACCTGAGGTAATTTTACCCCGGAAGCAAGCGGTTGTTGCATAACAGCCTGAGAAGTTTGGGTTTGTTGACTCAAAACTTGTGGTTGCGAGGTAGCATAACTAACTTGTGCAGGTTGAGATACAATAGGTTGAGCTTATATCTGTGGTTCAATAGTTATGACAAGTATAGTCGAAATAGTTGGCTCAGTTTGCATAGGTTGTGTTGGGTACACAAGCCTTGGTTGTGGTGGGATAGTTTGCTACCACTAACAGACTCTCATTTTAGGTTGACTTGAATACAACGGGACATAACCATAGGGTTGTCCTCCTTGATAGGGAGGATGAGGTGAATAGGCATGTTGTTGACCATATGGTGGAATTGCAGTGTTAAGAGGATATACGGGTCTTTTTTCACTGAATTTCCTAGTTTGATACTAGTATTGGTAAGAAGGATCAAACTGTTGTCCTTGATAAGAAGAACCAAGTAAAATTCTCGATGATGACATGGGTGATGACCATGGTAAAGAAGAAACCCCTGGGTGGATTCCAGACATAGACTGGTAACTAGCCGGGATGGACGGTTGTCTATATAAATGTGACTCAGGTGTGGTAGAAAACATCAAAGAAGTAGCAGAAAAGGATTCTGCCGCAGCCGCATCAGATGAAGAAGTCTGGAATGTCTGGGTTGTTCTACCATGGTTAATTGACCCTAAAGTTGACCTAATGACTCAAGTGGTATTTTAGAGGCGGCAATAAAAATTGGAACAGTAGAACGAGGAGGATATTGAGAATAAAGAAACAAACTAGGTCCAAAATGATGTGGAGTCCTTGGGGTAGAATCTTCCTAAATTTCTTCCTCTACAACAACTAATCTAGGTGGAAGGATTTCACCATCAAGTCCGAAAAAAGACTTCTGGTGTTAAAGGTGAAGTTTCAGGAACTATAGATGACTGAGGTATTTCAGTAACAATTTCGAAATGTTCAAGGTCAAAGTCCAGATGTTATGGTAAAAGAACTTCAGTTTCAAGGGAAGGTTCATGAACAACTTCTGGTTCATAAATGTCTTCGGTTTCAACTGGTATAGGTTCTGGATCGAATTCCAATTGAACTGGTTCAAGTTCTGAAGTAATTTTTGGTTGATTAACTTCAGGTTGTGGATCAACTTTAGTTACTTTTTCACTTGTTTCCATTATAGTGGCCTTAGGTAGTTGAGTAACTTCTTCTTATGTAATAGATGTACCACAAATGGTTGGAGTAACTGGAGGCTTAGTACTAGCCGTGATAGGCAACTCTGGTAATTCAGATGAAGTACTAAAAACTCTTGATGTACCAGACTCAATTTGACGAGTCTACCTTGATCAAATAGGAGTTGCTTCCGGTGGCAAGGGCGGTTTGCTTGTAACTCTCCTCAAACAATGGAGTGGAGGTTGATTTTCCTCCAGAATTGCTGATGGTTTCTATCAACTTAAAATCAACTAAGGAATAATGATGTTATTCACAGTCAATTAATTTTTATGACATTGGAACACAACTTTGCTTTTTCATTTTTAAAGAGTCAAGAAAAAACAAAAGATGACTCTAGTCGCTTTCGATGTTTAATGAGCCTAAAAGGATAAGTTCTCAGATGATCCTTTTATTTTAAAGAGTCGAAAAGGAACGAAAGTGTCTGCTCTGGAGATTCTATACAAGAGGGTTTACCAGACTAATCACAAAACTACAATATACACCTTCGTGATAAGTGAAAGAGAAATGACCAAGGACTTTACTCACAACAGTCAATCTTCCCAATTGTTGTGTTCGGCGCATTGCAATTGGTAAGGCGGCAGACTCGGCTTCCTATGGATAAAGGATTACAACCTATTGTGGTCTCCCACCATATACTCGATGGTACAGGGAGCACAAGTCTATACTAGCACTTATCGAATTAGAGAGGAGGAATCACCCAACCTTAGTGAAAATGATAGCCACTAGGTTTAAAGAGGTTGGAACACGTCTCTAGCCTAGACCTCTAGATGTTTTCGTTAAGTTCCAATTCATTATTAGATTAATTTATGTAAATTTTAGGTTGATCTTGCTTAAAATTTGGCTTTGAGGGTTCACCACAAGATGTTTTTCGAAATTCCTAAGAATGCAACTAGAATGAGAAGCACTCTTTTTGTTTATTTTTAGCAATTAAAATCCTACTATGAGGGATAGAGCATACAAATACTTTTTGACAAGCAACAAGGAGCACAAACTAATGCAATTCCCTAAACCATTCCTTTTGAACACACAAACTCAAACTCTAAAATGCAAATTTCATGTATTTCTTTTCATTTTCTCTTAATGTGAATGATTCAATAAGAAAAACTAGTGCACAAATGATTTAGAACTCTTTTCATAAAAAATGATGATTTGTGACAAATTCTTTTAAAGGTAAAGGAGGATGGTACGACACTTTTGATTTTAAAGAAATGAAGATTTTCGACACTTTAGATGAAAATACAAATCAAATGCACAAATAGATCAATTAATTATTTATGGAGGAAGACTTTATGACGCTTCATTTTCAACAAAACAATTGATCAAAACTACCTTTCGATAGTGGATTGCAAATGATAAAAAAATACATAAGAATCATCCAACAATCTAGACTAAACCAGGTCAAATAAGGAGATAAAAACTATTTTCAGAGACAAAACATTATTGACATTCAACAACTCATTCAAACAAGAGAAAATTGGCAGAAAACTTTCAGTTCCCAAATGGGAAACTGACCCTCAAGGGATTAGCGTAGGCAGAAGTTAGGGATAGTGCATTGAAGCGCACTGGACCTATGTGGGAAGTGCGCTGCAGTGCACTGTGTCCTTCATTGGACTGCACTGGTGATAGTAAGCCACTCAAAAGGCAATTTTGACACAGTTTCAACTCAATTTTCAATGAAAGAAGACTGAAATTCAATCAATGGCCACAAGTATAGTATGTAGAAATGTCTGAGGAGGCTGATAAGCTACTAAAAGGGTTAAAACGATCCCCAGTATGGTTGCCAATTTTTCGTGGGCAAATTTAGTGTTTTAACAAATGCATAACCCTCTAGACTTAGTAGCTAGTCTAGAAACAACAGACATAGTAATTCGCTACCTTTTCTTTAATCAACAGATAAGAGAGGTAAGAAAAGAAACCAATCTGTAGTTTTCACTTGCTCCCTCTCTCTTGATCGATCATGTCACTCCTTTCCATACTTAACCCGCTTAAAAATTACCTGCACACAAGCCGAGATAGAAATCCATCGAAGCGTACAATAAATATCTATTAATTAAACATATCATAGAATCCAAAATATGATATACATGATATAAGGACATGAATATAAAAATCTTTGAATTATTTATTGATAAAAGGAAAGATTACAACCCATGAATGTTCATTCTTGATTCAATGTCTTCCTTCCAGTTCAATCCCATCTCTCCTCATGAAGCAACAATTTGACATCATTACAATACTCTTACTAATCTCATTCAAACAACATCTCCTTAGCTCAAGAAATTCCAACCTAGAGCAGCGTTTGAATTCTTGGTCAAATTATAGCTGAATGGAGGAGGTTAAGCCATTAATGGCCTTCATGAATGCTCTACCAAATTTGGGAAGTGGTTCCATGGAGGAAGGGATAATGGATTGAGGTTCATTCACCCTCTTCCTCATCCAAATGCGAGGTCAACCAACTTGGAAACTTCCAGAAGTATCCATTGGATGAGGAATCCAATGGATTCATTGAAAAAATTAGTTGAAACTTGCTCAATATAGGTGAAACAAAGGCTAAGCGCGCTACAGTGCACCCGGTCAGTGCAGTTCTTGCATTGCAATGCTGCTTGATAGAAGGCTACCTGCGATGATCTCCTTAGGCACACTTTTTGGATGAATGGTGTCATGGAAACTCTTGGAGGAAAGCATGATGTAGGTTGACCTTATTAGAGAACGAAAACCACTGAATTAGGGATTGATGGACCCTAATAGTATTGATCTGGAAGTCGCGGTTGATGTGGCCAAATTGCCTGTAACACTAATATACTAATTTTCCTATCATGAAATCTAGTTATGTCTACATAAACCTATATATATGGAGATGAGAGATTGGGGATCTAAGACGCTGAGCTATGGGATATTTTGAAAGTTCCTGCATTTCATTTCAAAACCAGAATAAGCCAACTCTGCACTCATTTACAAGGTAAAAGACATAAATATTCATTATGAACATCATGGAAAAAAACCATGGAAGAATTTTATGGTCTTTTCACATCTTATATCTGGTTAACATTTTTAATTTATGTAGTGTAGATTTTCATTAAGGGATAGATATGAAAAAAATTTGTTACTTGGTTTTGTTTCATATCTATTAGATATACTGAATCTACAAACATGCCATAATAATGAACCAAAACATAATAGTCAAACTAAGCTACATCAATATATGCTTTGTATAATTTTTTTTTTTTTTTATGCTATACCTGACAACTAAGTAGAAAATGAAAACATTCTTAAACATTGAAACACATTGTTCATTGCACATGTAAAAGAAAAGCAAAAATTTTGTTTTTACCAAGATAAAGTTGTCACCCATTAACAAACATCGAAGATTAAGAAGCCTCTTGAACAACAAATTGAGAAGACACATATCTCTCTAAGAAAAGGAAAAACACATATGACCAGCTCCTTTAATGATTTAAAGTTGCCCATCATCTCAATCAATATGTCCACAAAGAAATTGTATGCTTTATTGGGATATGAGTCCATTTCTAGTATGGTCAAATTACTTCCATGTTGCATATTGAGTCTCAAGATAGAGGATGAAAGCTCTTGAAATAGTATCCCATTCACTCTCAAATATTTTATCATGTATGCCCCTACATACACATACAAGACAACTTGCATTTACAGTGGCTTATATTTTATCCACATACAACCTGTATTTACATTGGTTTCTTTGTAAAGCGTTGAAAGTAATAGTAAAATCCATACTTACATGGTTGTACTTTGAAGCAATGTGATTGAAGACGTTTTGTCCATATCTAGTGGTTGTTTGATGTAAATTTAGTGATTCCTCTGCTGGAGACCACAAACGCAAGGAGTGCATAGAAGGTCGAATACTGACGATCAAATATTCTTTATGGTTTGGCTAGTCAAGTGGGGCATCCGATCAAATTGGATGAGAATACAATTAAGCTTCAAACAGGGTCCTATGGAAGTGCTTTTAAATGATATCCCTTGGAAGATTCAACATAGTACTCAGTATCATCATATAAAGGACCACCCAAAAAAAATCCATCTGATCCTGTCGAAGTTTGAAGAACAAAGTCACCCTTTTTCGGAAGACCATTCTACTGTCATTTTGAGCAATTATTTTAATGTCAACACCTGGGATTGCTGGCAACATTGACCCTGAATGTACTTTCCTAGGCACCCCACAAAAGAAGGAATAACAGGTTGACACCCATCAGTTTTAACAGCAACATGTCGACTTCTTGGATAAAACAAGACCTTTTCAAAACTATTTTTCTCACTAGCATTCCTTTTATCTCTCAGAAAAAAGACCATTTCATCTTCAAGATTGGCCCAGTGAGTGTACTGATATACAAAAATGTTGCTTGGTCCATTATCTCTTGAAACAAGTTTGACATTATTGATCATATATATAAATGCAACCTCCTTTTTCCATATGTCTACAATAATGCTTCGAGGCAACTCATTTGCTTTGGGATAAGAACTTGCATTAACATGTATTTCACCACTCAGTAGATATTTTTCACCAGTCAAATATATAGGCTTATGGTTCAATACATTGAATTCTAATGAAGACATTCCAAAGAAAATGCACGAGTTCAAGAAATGAAGCATGTGCATATGAGAAGCTTCTAAGCGGATTTTCTACCATCCTTTCTTAATCAACAAATTCATTGGTTTTTTGATTGGTTGTACAATGTAAGAAGCCACAGGATGAGTAGATATAATACACAACCAATAGTATTTTTGGATAAACACTACCTTTGAATGATCAGAAACACTAACATTGACATCAATAACCTTTCTCTCCCAAAACCACTCATCATCCCAATCTAACAAATTAGATGAAGGTCCATATTTTACCTCAAGACACAATGCACTAGGTAGGACTTTCTCAAATATGAAGTCAATGCTCTCATTTGTTAAAATTAAAGAGTTAAGATTCTATGAACCTACAATTCAACAACTAGAGAAGTAAGTGATATATAAACCGAGGAGTCACATCCTTCCTTGCATATTACTAATCCATGGATATCAACAAGGGCCTTTATAAATTCAATTCCAAACATTGGTCTAGTTACTGTCACATCAATATGTGATGGTGAAAATTGAAGACCAGAATCACGTTCTATTGTTGTGGTGAATGGGGATATTCAATATTAACATGGTTGAACCTCGAAGCAGAAGTTTCCCATATCCTCAATCCTCTTTAGTTGAGGCTTAACATTTTCTGGTCCATGTGTCAATCCAACTTGATGCTTGCCATAATATCCATTTGTCACTGATTTTAGGGAACCACAAATACTATAATGTGTTGCTTCTATCTTTGAGATTGAAGCCATGTTTGGCACAACCATGAAATTCTCCAAACTGCTAAACTCGAAGTGATCCTTCTCAGCATTGATTGTGTAGTATGTTGATGTTGCATGATCAATTTTGTAATATCCCTAGACATCTATTGTAGCTCTTTCTCTTCCATCAACTAATATATTAACACCTTCAAAACAAACTCCTTCAGAAATCACCACAAGTCCTCCAACTGAGACACTTGTGACTGGAAATTGCTGAGATATATTAACATGACCGTGCTCAATACAAACCTCTATAGATGGAAGTGAAACATCAAATATTGTATTTTCACCCTTGTAGAATGGAAATAACCTTTATTTTCCACATGGAATAAAATTAAAAGAAAATTTCCCATATGCATCAGATATTGCACGACAAAGCGCTTGATTTGGCCAAGGAGCTTCTTTGAGGGCACTTCACCTCATGGACATCATCTGAATAAAGGTATACATG
This sequence comes from Pinus taeda, assembly GCA_000404065.3. Classification (NCBI taxonomy): domain Eukaryota; kingdom Viridiplantae; phylum Streptophyta; class Pinopsida; order Pinales; family Pinaceae; genus Pinus; species Pinus taeda. The sequence goes on from APFE030596080.1 coordinate 95,586, forward strand.
AACACCTAAAATAAGGTTTCCCTAAGAAACAACTAAGCCATCCATATCATAACTTGGGACATAAAAGATGTCATCTACTACCAGATTTCCAAAGCCCAACTCCATCTCTGGATAGCCTCTTTGGACAATTGTTAAGAGAATATGAGAATCATGTATTTAAGAGAGAATATTATAGAAAATATAATCTATAAACCTCAATCATTGTACCTGATGTGTAGTGCCATCCTAGCTAAGATCGACATTATGTATGAACTTGTATCTTCTTCCTCTTTTTAACAAGCTCTTTCCACTTCTTCACATTTGATTTCATGGAGGGCTACTGTGTCCTCTAGACACTCATCCTTAAGGAATATACAAACTTATTATGCGTATCAAAAAAAGACAAAGAGAGAAAAATATCATGGCCGTTCATTTTTGAAAACAAATGTAGTGGGATTTGATATGATCTGATATTTGTATACTGCTCGAGGATTGATAAAGTTTATGTATTCATGATGGGAAGCAACCAACCTATATTTCTTTGGAGTAATATTTGTAAACATGCAATGTAAAGATATCATTAATGAGATCATTGATGGTGGAAATGAGTTCAACGCTTACATTGGCACGACCTCCATTTATATCTGGACAACGTTTTGCTCCAATAGCCCCCACCACTCGCCTAGAAATAGTGAACCAAGTGAAGTGAAAATTGATATCTTCATGGCCATTGCAACCATTGTGATACACTAATACATATTCACCCATTTAAGATATATTCAAAGTCAGGGAATATGAATATTTCCCATGTAATTTTTCCACTCGATAATCTTAACATCAAATCCGAAATTGTCTCGTTCATCTTCAGAGAGCTCTTCAATTTTTCAAAATTGTATCGAATTTGCAACAAATATATTAAAAACATTATTAATATATGGTGCTTGATTAACAATCAAAATGTCTAAAGCAATACAACACCAATAAATTTGTATTTCATATCCATTGCACATATTTCACCTTCCTTCGTAGAATGCATATGGCTCATAGATCATGTCTAGGTGCTTCAATTGATGTAACATATATTTTGTAGATGATCTTGATAACCCCACTTTCTACAATATACTATAATATATATATATGTATGTATGTATAATATATATATGGTGAATCAATAATTCCTTAGATTAAATAACGAATCTACTCGAACAAAGATTATATGCAGAAACTATATGCAAAGTAAAACTTACATGAGTAAATTTTTAACTTTTCAAATTCCACTTATAGTCATCAAAATTTCGAGCGATAAACATAAAGTATCGTTACAACTTACTTGTTTTGTGAACTAACCACTGCGTCTAGAGCCTACCCATAATTCTCAATAGTATTAACGCAGGTCAATTGTTTCAACAATTTTATTGGGTTGCCGTTGCGATCAATCTAGGGATTACATTTAAATGTTCAAATATTATTTTTTAAAATTCTTGAATTTTTATGGGATTTACCACTGAAGAAGCAACCTGAGAAACCTTTATGCCATGCTTTCCTGCCTGAATTATATGCAAAGTAAAATTTACATGAGTAAATTTTTAACTTTTCAAATTACACTTATAGTCATCAAAATTTCGAGCAATAAACACAAAGTATCATTACAACTTATGCAAAGTAAAATTTACATGAGTAAATTTTTAACTTTTCAAATTACACTTATAGTCATCAAAATTTCGAGCAATAAACACAAAGTATCATTACAACTTACTTGTTTTTTGAACTAACCGTTGTGTTCAAAGCCTACCCATAATTCTCCATAGTATTAACACAGGTCAATTGCTTCAACAATTTTACTAGGTTTACTTTGAGATCAATGTAGAGATTACATTTAAAATGTTCAAATATTATTTTTAAAAATTCTTGAATTGTTATGGGATTTACCAATGAACAAGTAACCTGCTAAACCTTTATTCCATGCTTTCTTGTGTGTTTTGCCATGGCTGCTAAAGTTGCATTTGCAACCATGTCTGCCGATATCTACAATTTGAATTCAACAAAAAAATAACACATTTAACAGAAAAAGGATAATGGTTTTTTGGGTCCAAGTTTTGAAGACATATATGGAAGATCTGATCTCCCAAGAGAAATAAATAATGTAGAGACGCTCTAGAAAAATCAAATAAATATGTTTTAAATAATTAAAAAATATCAAATCTAAGTTGGAACCATCCACTGTTATCTTCCAGATATAGATGAAAAACGTAATCTAATAAAAATAAAAAATTAATATAGAAATACTCCAGAAAATCTAAAATTAACTACAAAATGTTTTTTCACACTTTGTTAAGAGATACTCACCAAATCTAGATCTAGCACAGTATCTCGATCAACTAAGAAGCAAGTTAGTTGACCTTTGCCATAGTGTGTAACGATTGGATCAATCATTTACCTCAACAACAATGTGAGAGTAATCCAACATTTGATCCAAAGGTATCCCTCGGTAGCTGTTCAAACTGCCAGACATGTAACCAACATCTAAAGCACGCCCACCATGTCTCCATTACAAGGAACTTTTAATATAAAAACCTAGTAGTTATTTTCTAGGTTTCAGCAGTTCACTGCATCTCTCTTTCTCAAATCACTCTGATTGTTTTCAGGGGCACCAAACACATGAATCAATTGAAAATCGAGCCACACAATTTGGATTAGTTTTATCCTCCCAGATATTTGGATAGGTGTTACCCTGGTAGAAATAGTGCCAGATGTAAAACAACGCCTTTACATTGCAAATTATCAAGGCAAGCTGATCTATAACCCCTATTGTTTAGGGCAAAATCACCAAAAGCTCCAAATTTACAACACTTTAAATTATTAAATTATTAAATTTGTTGTAATTCAAAGTTTAAATAAAATAATTAAACAATTATCTTTACTCTTTTTGAAAATTAGAAAGCAACATTTTATTCAAATAATATTTATTTTGACTTTCAATATCGTGAAATTTATTTTATTTTAATTAATATAAAATTTTTGGTATTTATATTGTATTTAAATTATTTGTAATTTTAGATTAAAAATAAAATAATTATTGCCCCAGCGGGGTAGATCTCGCATGTAAACTTGTAAACTTAAATAAACTTAAATGTAAATGTAAACATAAACGTAAATGTAAACGTTAATATTTAACATTTAACATTGTTAATCTAACGTCGCTCTTATTTAAAAATCAATCTAATTATTATTATGTATAAAGACAACATAAATTTAAAATATAAAGAGGTTTACTAATAGTAAAAACAAAGAGTTATGGTAAATAAATAAAAATATAAATAAACTAGACGTATGGTAAATAAATAAAACATTTTTTATTTTTTATTTTATTTACTCCAAATGTACGACAAATAAAAAAAAACTAAATAAATTAGAGGTATGGTAAATAAATAAAACTTCTTTTTATCTCTACTCCGTTAATCTCTTTATATTTATGAAAACTCAAAAAATAGGTTTTATTTATGTGGATCCTGTGGGACACATAATTATTAATACCATGGGCCAATTACGATATTTATAAAAGAGGTATTATAAATAAATGAATATTAAAGAGGTATAAAGATGTATGGTAAATAAATAAAAACATATCAAATAAGAATTAGAAATCAACATCTAATTATATACCAATCTTTTTTTTTTTAACAAGGTCGGGTACTTTTTATATTATAAAATCAGAAAGCTGAAACAGATACATAGGATTCCTGAGTTATGGCAGAGAGGGGCAAAATTGGGTACGCAGACCCTATGTCCTCTTTGCTGCCCAAAATACTGAAGTTAAACAAACAACGGCTATATTGCCTTACAAAAGCCCCGCAGAGCAGACTAAATTTATAGGTCATAGGGAGTTTTCTGAGTTATTGAGAAGTCGGGGATAGTGTCGTTTCTAGCGCCACTAGCCTTAGTGGATGCCTCAGCATGAGAACCTTGAGTGAGGGCGCGGAGGTGCTCCATGGCTTCTTCAAGGTGGCTGCATCTACCCTGCAAGTTTTCTATTTCTGCCTTTTGCTTTTCTAGTTTTTTCCTCTTTGATCTTGAATCAGACTCGTAATCCTCCTTCAGCTCCTGAAGTTTGCTCCTTAGCCTGTTTATCATGAATGTATGGGTCTTGCACATCGTGCAGTCCTTGCTGAAGATCCCATCGATGTTGATAACAGGTTCAGGGGGGTTCTGCTGGGCTGGCTGATCTGCCATAGCGGATGGAAGGAACGGTGAGACAGGGCAGAAGAGAGAAAGCTTGGGGGAGGTGAGCCCGAGAGGGAGGGACTGATAGCTGAGGAGCAGAGGGCGCAAAGGCGATGGAGGAAGCGTCCAACCTCTGAATCTGTAAAGCAAAACTGGGTCAGTGAAAAACTTAGAACTGTAATGAAAAATTACCAACAGCGTGGGCCTTCGATCAGTTTCTCTGTTGCTGGAGATGATGTGCTGAGACCGCTTCGGCCTGTGGAGAGCAGCTATCCATTGCGTGGGCTTGCTGGAGTTCTGGGAGGAGTCTTCTGCGTGAGAGCTGTTGGCGATGATGGAGCAGGGAGGAGGGAGACCCCTGCGCTTGGAGAGAAGGCCTGGGGGCGCCTTGGGCTCCTTGAGACACCTTCTAGTGTGAATGGCGCAGCGCGAAAAGCAGAGGAGCTCCTGATTTAACTCGGCACTCCTGAAGGAGAAGGTGAGGCTCGATGACTGAGGATCGATGGAAACCAGGATCAAGGGGCACGAATAAGTGCTGGGGATGATTTCCAGGGAGGGAGAGGGGGAATATATGGAGGAGGGGAAGCGCTGCCAGTACGAGGGAATCCTTTCAGAGGTCGAGGAGCTGGCAGAGAGGTGATATGGAAGAAGATCCTCCTGGGAGAGGAGGTGACATATACCAGCCTGATCCGGATTGCTATCACGAGGAGTAAGGGAGGAGAAGGCGCGCAGGACGAGGGAGGTGATAGAAGGCGGCTGTGCATGAGTGGGAGAGGAATCGAGGTTTGAGAGGACTCTGGGTGCAGAAAGGACAAACATCAATTTGAAAACTTCAGAGATTAGACCTGGTGACACTGATGAGGGAGAGGAGCTAAGGGATGGCTCTGTAAGTAACACAGTCATCAATACGAACTTGGCCCTGTTTTAGATTGACTGCCTTGCTGGCAAGGAGATCTGCCTCAGCATTGTGCTCTCTGAGGACGTGCCTGAAGGAGGATTCTCCCAGATCTCTGAGGTTGTCCAGAATCCTGATTCTGGTATTATTTAGGCTTTCCTTGGTAAATTTATTCCCTGTGATCATAGAGGAGATTATGATGGATGAATCTGCAATGATGATGGCATTCCTCAGGCCTTTTTCTAAGAGCATGTTGGTGCCCATGAGCAGGCTGTAGGCTTTTGCCGAGTTGTTGGTAGCTTCCCCAAGACCCCATTCATACCTGCAGATGAGAGTACCATGGTGGTCTTTTATTACGCCTCCTGCACCTGCAGCTCCAGGATTTTGCTTTGATGCTCCATTGAAGAAGAGGGTGGGGCGGTTTTGAGCACTGATCCATTGGTGGATTTCTTCGGTGGTACCCCTGAGCTTCCAGGAGGTTTGTTTCTTGTAGACTTTGCTTTTAGGCGGAGGGCTGAGGGAGTGGCTAATTTTGAACTTGCTGTACCAATCCTTTTCCTCTTGGGTCCAGGTTGCCTGATCAGGAATGGCAATGTAGTTCACGCTGATTGTTTCAGAGATGCTGGCCATCGTTTTTGCTATAATTGTGCCCATTCTTGGCTGAATATTGTTGAAGATGAGGCTGTTCCTTGCGAGCCAAAGGTTCCAGCAGAGGGTAGCTGGGATGCATTTCTAGATTCTAATTAAATTAGTTTTGCCTCTTCTATGATGGGGATAATCTTTCTTCCAATTCTTCTGGAGGGAGTGGACCTGATCGTATCTTCCTCGGGCTTCCAAGGGACTGGTGAGCTACTGCCAACAATTCTGAACCCATGGATAGAGGAGGAAGGAGTGTTGGATTGACTCTTCCTCAGCTTTGCAGAAGCAGCAAATTGGAGGGCCTTGAATGCCTCTTTTCCTCAGATTTTCTGCAGTGAGGATTCTCCCTTTGAGGAGGGTCCAGTTGAAGTGTTTGACTTTAGGAATGCATTCAGATTTCCAGGTGGCTGAGTGGAGGTTCCAATTGGGAGAAGGGAGGCTGTTCTGAAGGGATTTGTACCCCTCCTTAACCGAGAAAGACCCTCCACAGGAATCCCAAATGTACGAGTCTTCAGCTTCTCTGTTGACTGGCGCTGCTCCTGAGAGAGTTGTCTTTAACTTGTGCCAGAGGTCTTCAAGGTCTTGAGGGAGATGCAGCTCCTTCCAGTCTTTCCATTTGTCGTGGTTCCAAGAGGAGATGTCAAAGAGAGTGTGTAACCTTCTAGCTTCCATCCAAGTCTGAAGAGGCCTTAGCTCAAGTTGAAGATTCCTTGGGTTAGTGTTCATGATTCTGTCCACCCAGATTTTGGTATCCTTCCCATTACCCGGGTGCTTGGACACATTCTCCCTGAAATGAGGCAAAACTTTTTTAATTAGGTGCCAAATTGAGGTGCAAGGTCTATCAGGTATTGGCTCATTGAGAATGTTCGAGCTTGGACCGTTGAGATATTTTCTTTTAACGGCCTCCACCCACCAAGATCCCTTGCTTGTGATAATCTTCCAAATCAGTTTTAGCCCCATGGCCTGATTGGAGAAGTTAGGGATTTTAATAGAGAGACCTCCTTTTTCATAAGGAAGAGTTACCTGCCCCCAGTTCACTAGGCTGAACTTTTTAGAGTCCTGTTTTCCACCCTGCCAGAGGAAGCTACGCATTATGAGTTCCATGTGTTTGTGGATGCTTGCTGGGGCCAGCATCACAGCGTACTGGTAGATTAGCAGCCCTGAGAGGACGGCCTTAATAAGAATGGTTCTGCCTGCAAGGTTTAGCCAAGTGACTCCCCAGCTTTGTAAAAGACCTCTCATTTTCTCTATGTGTTTTGTCCAAACTCCTGCTTTTATGTGATCCTTCGCCAAAGGTAGTCCCAAGTAGGAGAAGGAGTTCCAGTTCTTTTGGAGAGGGATGTCAAAGATGAGGGATATGCTTTGCTGGATTTTAAGAGGCACGTTCCAAGTGTAAATTTTGCATTTTCTGTTGTTTAGTTTTCCTCCGGAGGCCTGAAGGAAGGCGTCCAGGACCTTTTTGAATCTCCTTGCCATCAAGCTTGAGGCTCCCCCAATTAGGAGAGTGTCGTTTGCAAATAGCGAATGGTTGATCTCCTTTAGACCTCTTTCAATGCTTACCCCCACAATCTCTCTCTTACAGCGAAGGTCTTCCAGGTGGATGCTAAGGGTTTCAGCCATTATGATGAAGAGGAAAGGAGAGAGAGGGCATCCTTGCCTAAGGCCCCTGGTACTTTTGAAGGAGTTACCTGGGCGACCATTGATCAGCGGGGCTGTCCACGGGTCAGAGATGCATCCTCTGATGATATCAACGACTTTCGAGGAGAAGCCAAACTTTCTCATTGTTGCTGCTAAGAAGGCATGGTCCACTCGGTCAAAAGCGTTGGCCATGTCCAATTTTATGATCATGCCTCGTTCTCCCTTGGCGAGGCTGCTATGGATGGCTTCTTGAATGAGGATTATATTGTCTATAATTTGCCTCTTGGGGACAAAGCCTCCCTGATTTTCGGAGATGAGGAAGGGGAGGAGGATCTTGAGCCTGTTGGCGATGATCTTTGTGATGGTCTTGTATGAGACATTACACAAAGATATGGGACGGAATCTGTCGAAAGATTTGGGGTTAGCTTCCTTTGGTATCAGCGCGATGTGAGAGGATTTGGTGAAGTCCCCCACCTTGTGTTTTCTGAATGCGTTTTTCACCATTCTCACAAAGTCATTTTTGATTATGTCCCAGTGGTGTCTGTAGAAAGCTACCGTGAATCCATCCGGTCCCGGGGCCTTGTCTTGTTGCATGCTGAAGATGGCTTCTCTTATCTCCTCTTCAGTGGGCTCTTGTTCCAGCGCTCTGTTGTGTTCCTCTTTTATTTTGTTTTCAATTGGGCTTAAAAAATCTGCTCCTTCGTAATGCTGAGGGTCTGTTGTAAGAAGAGCTTGGAAATGATCATGTGCTGCCTTTTTTATCTCTTCTTGATCCTGAAGGACTCTCCCATCCACCTCTATTTTGTCAATCTGATTTCTTGCCCTTCTTAACTTAACGTTGTTGTGGAAGAAGGAGGTGTTCTTGTCCCCTGCTTTCAACCAAAGGCAACGGGACTTCAATCTCTGCTCCTCTTCCTCAAGGCGATTTTTCCTGTACAGCTCCATAAACATACTCTTCTCTTTTTCGATGTCATCCATTGTGGGCTGTATTTGCTCTTTCTCGCTGTGCCAACTGTCTATTTCTGCAAGGAGATCGGATCTCCTCTTTCTCTCAGAGTTTGCCAATTCTCTCGCCCATTGCTTGATGGCGGATTTAAGATTTTTTAATTTGTTCTCCCACACATAGTGAGGGGAGCCAAGGATTTCTTTAGCCCACTGGTTTCGCACAAGGGCGCAGAATTCTTCGTGGCTGTCCCAGTGCTTGTTATATTTAAAGGGCAGGGGGCCAAAATTCGATCCTTTAGACAGAGAGAGGGTTACTGCTTTGTGATCTGAGGCTGTACCGTGGACTGTGTGGCTTTTAATTGCCTGGAAGTTGCTGGCCAACCTTTCATGAATTAGAAATCTGTCTAACCTTTCTTTGATGTTCTGAGGACCTGTTCTTTTATTGGACCATGTGAATTTGCCATTAGAGAGGGGGGTATCTATGAGATTGAAGGTCTGAATTATTGTTTCCAGCCTGTCTCTGAATGGATCTGGGTGGAAGTTGCCTCCAAATTTTTCCTCCACCTGTCTTATTAGATTCATGTCACCCCCAATGATAATTTGACTACTTTGGATGGAGGAGAGATCTGCTTCTAGGCTGTTCCAACAGCTGGCTTTATCTCTGTAGTGATTGGGTGCGTAAATGTTGTAAATGAAAAGGACCTCTTGAGTGCTCTTGCTTCTTAAGTTTGTTCTTACCCACCAATTGCATATCTGGTGGTTGCTGATTTCCCACTTGTTTTTGTTCCATAGTGTGCCTATTCCCCCTGAGGCCCCGTCTGAGCCTTTGGAGATGCCTGAGTAGTTTCTGAATCTTTGAGTTTGGACAGTGAAGTCCTGCTGGGTTAGTTTGTTCTCTTGGATTAGGAAAATATTTGGGTGTTCCTGGGTCAGAAGATCCTTGAGTGCTTTTACCTTTAGGGAGGAGCCCATTCCCCTGCAGTTCCAAGAGACCAAATTCATTATTTCCCAATTGTTGAGTGGAGTCCTGCCTTTTCCTTGGCCTTCTCGCCATTCCCTTTTGTCTTGCCTACAAAAGAATCCATGGGTTGCTGAGAACCGGTTGCCATTTCCTTGGCCGCTGCTTCATCTCTTAGCTCTTTGTTTGTTTTTCTGCCAGCTTTTCTTGGAGGGTCGGAAGGCTGATTTGCTTCTCTTGTTTTGGTTCTGGTTTGGATTCTTTCAATGGTGGGGGAGGGGGAGAGAGGAGGGAAAGAGCTCGGAGAGGCAGGGCGGGGAGATTGAGGGGGAGAGGGAGGGACCTCTGTAGATAGAGATTCAAAGGGGTTAAGGGAGGGGGGCAGTTTGAGGGAGGGCGGGGAGGAGGGGAGGGGGGGGATGGCTTGAAGAATGCGGGGCTGAAGAGTTGGAACCCGGATTGGGCTTTTTCCTTTTTACTTGTTCCCAGGAGCCCCCTGCATTTTCTTCATTCTGCTCCACATCAATAATTTTTAGCTTACTACATCTATTAGCAAAATGGCCATACTCGTGACATACCTTGCATTTGAATGGGAGTTGTTCGTAATCAAGTTGCTGTATGTGCATCCATTGATCCACCTTGAGTTTAATTTCTTCGGGTAGCCCTTTTCCCAAATCGACCTCAACGCAGATCCGTGCACAAGCATGCATGTTCTCCCTTGGTTCGGATCTGTCGATGTACTTTCCAACTGCATTGCCAATAGCTTTAACGGATTCGTCTCCCCAGCAGTGAAGGGGCAGATGAGGTAGGCGCACCCACACAGGAACTGCACTTGGGATGTCCATCTCCGGGTCGAAGTCCGGGGTCCATTTGTTTAGGTAGAGCCCTCTCGTGTCCTTGAAGTAGGGGCCGTTACGGAAGATGAGGCTCTTGTCTTCTTTTGATTCGAAAAGGAAGGTGAAGAAGCCCCTTCCGCAGAACCTGATGGCTATCTTTCCAGGGATCATTGAACTCCAGTTTCGCTCCACCCATTTCTGCACAGTGCGGGGAGAAGGCCAGAGGCCTGTAAATTGACCGACGAGGCCTCTTTCAGATAAGGCTATTGCCGATTTTCTCGGGAGAGAAGGGGGCAAGATCACTTCAGGTATTTCATCCAGTTTCTTGATAAATTTCGAATGGGAGGGACGGGGTCTGGGATCCGGATGAAGGGAGAGGAGCGAGGCAAAAGCTTCCTCAGGAGACTCAGGGGGCAGAGGCTGGGAGGCGGAGCCTGCCATTGCAGGCTCGCCTAAAGGGAAAGAGGAAGGGCGGGCCAACCCTTAGGCTGCCATACCCCGCAGGAGGCAGGGAGGGAGGGCGCCCAGAGCAAAGGAGCGAGAGCAGAGGGCGATCACGGCGAGGATGAGGCGGGCCAGCAGAACCCAAGCAGTCGGGCCTGGGAGAACCTGCACGCAGCAGGCTAGGTCAGAGGTGCAGGCAGCAGCGCGATCTCGGCTTCTGAAGCACTTAGGTGCTTTCGTAGTGATGTTCTATTCTTAAGCTTTGAAGTACATGACATATTTACAGTTAGTTACTTCTCACCATAATTTAAGCAAGTTTTTTCATAAAAAAGGATACGAATAACACTTAAATTGCATATATTTACTAGGATTTACTTTTCACCATTATTTATGTTTTCCTTAACACTTATGTAGGAGTGAATTTGTAAATGTGCAGACTTACTAGTTACTACCCACCAAAATTTATGCAATTCATATGTCCCAGCAAACATTTAATTTGTCCACTTCACATCTCAGTTTATTAGTTCCTCCTAAATTAATTAACATTTTTGTTGGCAGCCGCATACAACAAGATGGTTGAAATATAGTTCATGGTTTTTATATTTGATGTTCGGATTATACAACATGTCACCTCCTCGTAACGCCGTGTGTGAGTATTGTTGGCAGGTGATAAACATGAACAAACAACATACATGCATGACACGTCGTTCCATGTATGTTATCTCGGACGGTGTCAATGTTTATCGTTTACAATGTTTGTGTGACTGGTCTATCCCATAATCTCCACAACTCATTGTTCAAGTCTATGACGCCAATGCTGCTTCTTTGAATTTTAAGTCCAAGTCTTCACGTAAAAGAAAATCACCTTTAGGCTTACTCCCAAGATATATGAAGTCTTGTTTTGCCCTCTGATTATACAATATTTCTGTGCCATATGCTTTATAGTGCAATCCCTTGAGAGCCAGGTCTAAAGTACAAAAGCACTTCATTATTTTCGAGGGCCACTAAGCTCACAGTAAGAATATATCCCTCATTTCACGAGGGTTTCATTTATACGCTCTTTTCTCAATGTTATCAAGTTCTGGAAATGTTTAGGTTCGTGTTATTCCTACATACCTTACCTAATATAAGATTCAAAATTTTATTCACAGGTCAATGTGTCCTTGTCACACATGCATTTGTGTTTTATTACATAGTCCATTTGAAAATGGACACCCATACAAACCCATGCACCATGATGACCCTTTTCTCTTTTTATGCTAGTGTTTCCATAGAGGCTCCATACAATCTAAGGCCTATCCTAGTCTTTTTTTTAAGACCCATAGTCTGCTTGTTATTCATAATATCGGGTTATCCCTTAACTATTAAATCTGGGCACTTTATTTATTTCTTGATACATGGGTAAAAAATTCCACAATGCTTACAAAAACAGGGATCATCACAAGCCATCCACCATAGCATGATTAGAATGCATATCTTATGGTGCAATCCCTTGAGACCTTAGGGTATCAAGCACAAAAGCACTCCATCTAGTGGAAAGGCAAACATCCCTCCAATATGAAGAAAAATTAACATTGTCTGAATGTATCCATAAATATCCATGAACAAGTAAGAGAAGGAATGTGCCAAACCAACATCATTAAATAGAAAATGAAAAACTAGAATCACCTTGTGCTTCCCATGATTCCTCTTGTATCTCCAGTGTAGGTTTTAGCTCTGTACAGAAATTACCTGCATACAAATTCTAAATCATAGGAAAAATAAAAATGCGAGAGCATAACACATAAAACACATATACACAGAGATTTCCCACTGGATCCCAAAACCGGGACTACCAGCTT